>PVJS01004749.1:0-67502 GCA_004027185.1 Glis glis
CCACCTGCGCCTCCCACCTCATCGTGGTGATTCTGTTTTACGGCACGACAGGGGTCATCCACTTGCGTCCCAAGGCCAGCTACTCTCCGGAGAGCAAGCAGGTGGTGTCCCTGTCCTACACCCTGGTGACCCCGATGCTCAACCCCCTCATCTACAGCCTCCGGAACAAGGAGGTGAAGGCTGCCCTGGGGCGCGTGTGTGGTCAGAGAAGAGGTACCCACATTCCATGACCTTCCTAATTCCATTCTCCCAACCGTTTGCTGGTCACCCGGACCCTAGTGGTCTGAAAGAACCTCAGTGTGCAGCAAACAGACTCTCACCAAGTCTACTCTCCTGACTCCCCTGTTAGACATGGCAATCACATCTCCCCACGATTGTCCTGAACACAACCAACATTCTCACGTGCTTAGTCTGTGGAGAACATAGGGCTTTGCTCCTGCTAATGCAGCAAGATCTAGATCCAAGTTCAAAAGCACGGTGGTAGCACGTTTCTTGTAGGAGTATTGTTGCCAGCCTTAGCAAATAAAAGCATGAGACATGCAGTTGAACTTTACTTTTGGATAAAAGAGAAATTGATTTGGAGTATAAATGTATCTCTTGTTTATCTTCAGTTAAAACTTTAACTGAGCAGCATACATTTTGTATGGCAACCCTACATAGAGGTTACATTAGTTTCCCATGAAACAAATTACTGCAAATTTAGTAGCTTAAGACAACACATGTTTATTATTTTACAGTTCTGGAGGTCAGAAGTCTGACATGGGTCTCATTGGGCTAAGATCCTGGTGTTGGTAGAACTCTGGAGGCTCCAGGGAAGAATCCATCACCCTTTCTATCTCATGGAGGTGCCTATGCTCCTTGGCTTGTGCCCCTTTCTTCCATCTTCAAAGCCAGCAGTGGCTCATCAAATCCTCCCTGTGGAAGAATGCTCTGACCAGAAGAGGTCCTCTGAACTCTTCTGCCTTTCTCTCTCACTCTTCAGATATCAGTCCCACCTGGATAGTCAGGACTCTGAATCTCAAGACGCTTAACCCAGCCACATCTCCAAAGTCCCTTCCTCCATACAAGGAGCTCTATTCACAGACTGTGGGTATTTGGACATGGATATCGTGAGGGGAGCATTATATTCCCTACTATACTCACCACCTTGAGGACCTACCTAGATGTGAAATTGACTCTGAGGAAATTGGAGCTGGGCAGTGTAGAGAGACTGTTTCCAAACCTTACTGCTTGTGCATCTGGACTCTGCCGTACTTCAAAGTAGGTCTGTTCTTGGGCTGCTCACTCCATTGCATGAACCAATAAAATTCTTTTTCTTGTGATTAAACTTAAGTTGTAGCTTATGTCTGGGTATGTCTCACAAAGCAGGGTCACCATGCACTGGTTATTACTTGGGTCCAGAGACTTGGGATTATTACTTACAGATAGGCAGCAAAGATAACAGAAGCCTGGGAGTCATGACAGGCTGATCTCCCAAGGCTCAGGAAAGCTTCCTAGGGAGGATGGAGTCTCATCTGCATGTGACCCCTCTTGTGATGAATATGGCGGCCTGGGAAGCAGGCTGCCCTGGGGGACCATGGCATGCTGGGCTAAAGTGCAGAAGGATGTCCTGTTTCTAGAAGGTAGAGGCAGCTCCAGGAGTTTCCTGATCTCAGGGTGCTGCCTTACCAGCATACCCCACAGCTATTCCTGAGAACTTCAAGAAGGAAAGGGGTGGGGGGACTGGGTTGGTCCAAGACTACCTGAAGAACTGTACTGCATAGCCAATCTGTGTGAATCTCATGCTTTTTGTGGGAACTACTAGAAAATCAGATCTTTATCCCAATTTACATAAACTTGGGATTAGGGATGAAATTGAAGCTACCATCTTCTTGCCATATTTAGTCTGAGAAAGGGGCCATCTCAAAATAAATGAAACTGGAAGAGAGAAATCTGGCCCTGTGTGCCCTACTGAGCCTTGGATTCAGCTATAACCAAAGCTGGTGATACCCCATGGCATTTTTTTATATTGGGGATTGAACCCAGGGGCATTCTAGCTCCAACCTACACCCCAGCCCTTTTTATTTTGATATAGGGCCTTACCAGGTTGCTAGGGTCTTGCTAAGTTGCCAAGGCTGGTCTAAAACCAGAGATCCTCCTGTCTCAGCTTCCCAAGTACTGGCAGTATAGGTGTGTGCTACCATGCTCAGCTTACTCCACGGCTTTTAAACTATAGAAACCAATAATTACTCTTTTGCTTAAGTTAATGTTGGTTGGATTTTTTCAATAAGAGGCTTGGATGGTTCATATGTGTGGGCCTTTTTCTTCCTCTAAATATCCACAGTCGTCCTCTATTAACCATATGACATGTTACCCATCCCTTGTATTTAGCCAGTGTCTTCCCTCCCTTGTCTGTCTATCTATCTATTTATTTATTTTTGTGGTACTAGGGATTGAATCAGGGGGCATTCTACTTTTGAGCTACACTTTCAATGTATGTATGTATATATGTATGTATGTATGTATGTATGTATGTATGTGTGTATTTTAGTTGGAAACAGGGTCTTTCTAAGTTGCTGAGAGTCTTGCTAAATTGCTGAGACTGGTTTTAAACCTGTGATCCTCCTGTCTCAGCTTCCCAAGTACTGGGATTAAAGGTGTGTGCCAGCATGCCCAGCTTAGCTTTTTAAAAAATGTGCTTTTTAAAACACATTTTCACTGATATAAAATGATCATTAAAGTTTTTGCACACACTGGCCATGGTGGCACACTCCTGTAATCCCAGTACTTTGGAGACTGAGACAGGAAGATTGCAGGTTCAAAAGTCAGCCTCAGCAACTTAGTGAAGCTCTCAGAAACTTAGTGATATCTTCTTCCCAAATAAAAAATAAAATAGGACTGGAGGTGTATGTAGCTTGGAGGTAGAACACCCCCTAGGTTCTAGGTTCAATTCCCAGCATCACACACACACACACACACACACACACACACACACACACACGGGTTAGGGGTATAGCTCGGAGGTAGAATGCCCCTGGATTCATTCCCAAGTACCAGAAAACAAAACAAAACAAAAACTTTGCATACTGAGCTTTGTTTATAATCATGGTTCCATTCACAGGATTGGTTCTCAGAAGAGGTATTATGGAACTGAAGAATACCAATCATTTGCACCAGGGGCTGGGATATGGCCCCAGTTTTTGTCTACTTTTTCACTTTCTTGTCATACCATTACAGTTACAATTATTTTTCAGATCCATTTCCACTGTCAGCTTGAGTAAGAGCCAAACCTGCATCCTACCTACCTTCTGTTCCTGTCACGCTGGCCACCTTTGTGTTATCGTGTCACATGCTTTCTCCACCATAGGACCTTTCTACATGCTGTTCCTTTCACCATGCCACTATGTTTCTTTCCTTTGCCTGGAGTTATGGGCTGAATTGTGTCCTGGTCCCCAAATTCATGTGTCAAAGTCTTTACCTCAAAACTTCATACTGTGCCCCTATTTGGAAATAGGGTCTTTAAAGATGTAATCAAATTAAACTGGGGTAATTAGGGTGAGTCCTATTACAATAAGAGATTCATTGTTTCTCTTTTTTGTGGTACTGGGGATGGAAACCCAGGGGCATTCTACCTCCGAGCTACACCCCTGGCCCTATTTTTTATACTTTATTTTGAAACTGGGTCTCACGAAGTTGCAGAGGGCCTCACTAAGTAGCTGAGGCTGCCTGTGAACCCGGATCCTCCGGTCTCTGCCTCTCAAGTACTGGGATTACAAGCATGCGCCACCACGCTCGGCACCAGCCCGATCTTTTTATTCTTTAGTTTGAAACAGGGTCTCACTAAGTTGTGGAGGGCCTCACTAAGTAGCTGAGGCAGGCTGTGAACCTGGATCCTCCGATCTCAGCCTCCCAAGTACTGGGATTACAAGTGTGTGCCACCACGCCTGGCTGATATTCATTGTTTTAAGAACAGATGAGAAGCTGGGTGTGGTGGCGCACGATTGTAATCCCAGTACTTGGGAGGCTGAGACTAAGGATCCGGTTCACGGCCAGCCTCAGATACTTAGTGAGGCCCCTACAACTTAGTGAGACCCTGTTTCAAAATAAAGATAAAAAAATAGGGCCGGGGTGTAGCTTGGAGGTAGAATGCCCCTGGGTTCCATCCTGAGTACTGCCCAAAAAGGAACAGATGAGGAGCTGGGCATCGTGGTGCATACCTGCAATCCCAGTACCTGGGAGACTAAGACAGGAGAATCACAGGTTTGAGGCCAGTTTCACCAATTTAGGAATACCTTGTTTCAAAATAAAATATATAAAGGGCTAGGGTTATAGTTCAGAGGTATAAATGCCCCTGGATGCAACCCCCAGTACCATGGAAGAAGACAAAGACAAAGAAGAAGAAGGAGAAGAAGGAGACGATGGTGGAGGAGGAGGAGGAAGAGGAGGAGGAGAAGGAGGAGGAGGAGGAGGAGGAGGAGGGGGAGGGGGAGGAAAGGAGACTAGGTTGCAGACATATACAGTTGGCCCTTTGTATCTGTAGGACCTGCATCCATGGATTCAATCAACTTTGGATGGAAGATACTTGAAAAAAATTATGTGTATTGGCCTGACATGGTGACACATACCTGTAATCCCAGTATATGGAAGGCTGAGACAGGAAAATCACAGGTTTAAAACCAGCCTCAGCAACTTAGCAAGACCCTCAGCAACTTAGGGAGACTCTATTTCAAAATAAAAAGGACCTGGGGTGTAGGTCATAGGTAGGAATGCTCCTGGGTTCAAACATTTTATCTACATTTTTTCTTGTTATTATAATCCAAACAATACAATATAACAACTACCTCTGAGCTATACCCCCAGCCCTATTTACATAGCATGTACTTTGTATTAGGTTTCATAATCTAAAGTAATCTAAAGATGATTTAAAGTATACAGGAGTGCCGGGCATAGTGGCACACTCCTGCAATCCCAGTACTTGGGAGGCTGAGACAGGAGGATTGCAGGTTTGAGGCTAGCCTCAGCAACTTTGTGAGACCCTGTGAATGAAGGTGTTCTAGGCAAGGTGGGCCATCTGGAACATTTCAGTGGGAAACCATAGAAAAAGAGGCAGAACATCTAGCTTGGGTTCATGAAGTGTGGGACAAAAGTGTCATATGAGAAATTCTGAATTCATGTGAGTCAATGAGGATAGTGCTTATTCATTCATTCATTCATTCATTTATACTGGAGATTGAACCCAAGGACATTCTCCCACTGAGCTATACATCCAGTTCTTGTTTTTTTAAAAAAATTTGAAACAGGGTATTGCTAGGTTGCTGAGACTGGCCTCGAACCTGCAATCCTCCTGTCAGCCTCCCAATTACTGGGACTACAGGTGTGTGCCACCACACTGGGCAAGAGTGTTTATTTAAAAGTCCTCCATGTGACCTGCACACAGGGAATGGTCATAACTTTTGTGGAAAGAAGGCAATCTTATAAGGTTTCTGAAACATTGAGCTTGATTACCATATCCTCAGAAAGTCTGTAAATCCCTGAGCAGCCTAGTCCTTTCTGCTTTTTCAATCTCTGGCCCTGGTGTGCTTTCACATCTGTCTTTACTGCAGACCTTAGGTGCAGGGATGATGTCCACCTTGTTTTTATGTTCAAAGCACACACAGTAAATGTTAGCATACAACATCACATTCATGCAGCCTCTCCATGTGGCCCGAAAATGGATTCCAAATGAGAAGCGCCTTCGTCCTCTTCCCTCAAGCCCAATAAAGATCCAGACAAAAGTCTTTCCTGTCTGTTCTTTAATTCCACAGAGATTCGGGAGGCCTCAGAGATCCTTCGCTCACGTTTAAGATTGGCTCCCTGCTCATGTGCTGGCCCTGAGGGCGCAAGCAGCCTGGCAGTGCCCAGACCACTCCTGGTTCAGATGCCAGCGGGGCTGGGGGAGCCAGGAGGGGCCACGCTCCGGGATCAGCACCGCGGACAGCTCCACGCCGCCTGAATATCACCACTCTGTGCAGATCAGGAGATGCCCTGGTCTTCTCAGGCGTCACGCCTGAAAATTCTGTCTCACTGGGTGCTCAGTCCATCTAGTTGCTGACCAGACACCCCAAGGAAGGAAGAAGGCTACTGTATCCGTTCTGACAGGCCCATCTTACTGCAGCTACTCTGGTAAGAGGACTGGAAGGCTCACCTACGGGGAGGGAGAGGAGAATCAGGATGAGAAGAGAGGAGATGGCACCTCAGTTCGCGTTGTCAGGGGCTATGTGTAATGTTTTACCTGTTTTATCCCCACAAATCCTCTAAATACCCCTGTGATGTGGTTATATATTCAGTTCCTATATTACAGATGGAGAATCTTTCAGTTTAAGTGTAGCTTTAAGCTGGGTGTGGTGTAGCTTGCCTGTAATCCCAGCATTTGGGATACTGAGACAGAAGGATTGAAGGTTCAAGGCCAACTTAATGAGACTCTCAACAACTTTAGCAAGACCATGTTTCAAAATAAAAAATAAAAAGGGATGGGGGTGTAGCTTAGAGGTAGAAGGCCCCTGAGTTCCATCCCCAGTACAAAATTTTTTTAAAAAGTAGCTTTAAGGAATGCTTAGGTTCTTTTGGAAAGACACTGAGGAATGGTATAGTTGGCTCGTATGGTGGTTCCATTTCTAGTCTTTTGAGGAATCTCCATACCGATCTCCATAGTGGCTGAACTAATTTACAACCCTACCAACAGTGTATAAGCATCCTTATTTCCCCACATCCTATCCAGCATTTATTATTGCTTGTATTCCTGATGATTGCCATTCTAACTGGAGTGAGATGGAATCTCAATGTAGTTTTGATTTACATTTCCCTGATTGCTAATGATGTTGAAAATGTTTCATATATTTATTGGCCACTTGTTTTTCTTCCTTTGAGAAGTATCTATTCAGTTAAATTGTCCATTTTTTTGATTGGGTTGTTTTCCTAGTGTTAAGCTTTTAGAGTTCTTTATATATTCTAGATATAAGTTCTCTATTAGCAAAGTATCTGGGAAAGATTTCTTTCCCATTCTAAAGGCTCTCTTTAGACTCTTGATAATTTCCTTTGCTGTGAAGAAGCATTTCAATTTGATGCCATCCTATTTATTTATTCTCGATTTTTATTTCCTGTTTTTTAAGATCTTGTTGAGGAAGTCTCTACCAGTGTCTATATGTTGCAGAGTTGGTCCTATTTCCTCTTTTAGTAATTGCATAGTTTATGGTTTAGTTTCTAGGTCTTTGATCCATCTTGAGCTGATTCTTGTACACGGTGAGAAATTTGGGCCTATTTTCTTCTTCTACATATGAATATCCAATTTTCCCAGTATCATTTGTTGAAAAGGCTGTCTTTTCTCCAGCATTAGGAATCAGGGAACTGCAAATCAAAACTATATTGAGATTCCATCTCACTCCAGTTATAATAGAAATCATCAAAAATACAAACAATAGCCTGGTGTGGTGGCACATGCCTGCAATCCCAGTACATGGGAGGCTGAGACAAGAGGATCATAGGGTCAAGGGCAGTCTCGGCAACCTAGTTGGATCCTGCTTCAAAATAAAAAATAAAAAGGGCAGGGGGTGTAGTTCAGAGTCAGAATGACCTTGGGTTCAATCCCCAGCACCAAAAAAAGGAATACAAACAATAATAAATGCTGGCTAGGATGTGGGGAAATACAAATCCTATACACTGTTGGTGGGACTGTTAATCAGTAAAACCACTATGGATATCATTATGGAGGTATCTCAAAAGACTAGGACAGGAACCACCATATGCCCCAGCTACCACTCCTCAGTATCTTTCAAAAGAATTAAAAGTCAGAATACTATCGTGATACATGCATATGGAACCAACCTAGGTGTCCCTCAAAAGATGAATGAAAAACAAAAATACGGCATATATACACAGTGGAATTTTACTCAGCAATACAGAACAATGGAATTATGTCATTTTCAGAAGAATGGATGGAACTAGAGAACATTATGCTGAGATCATCCAGATCTCAGAAAGTCAAGGGTCAAATGTTTTCTTTCATATGTGGAAACTAGAGAGAAAACAGGAAACAAAGGGACTTTAGATGATTGATGAGAGTGACCTGTAGAATAGTGGAAGGAGGTGGGGAAGGGAGTTGGGGAGGTAAAAAGGAATAACTGATGAAAGAAACAATTCAAATTATGCTCTGCCCATGTATAAAGGTCTCTACCAATCTCACTAGTATGTACAGGGAGGGGTGGGTAGTGGGATGGGACCCAAAGGGAAACACACCAAGACATGTGTGCCTGTTTGTTTGTATGACTTTGAACCTCACTATGATGTATAATTACAGTGCACCAATAAATGCATATACTTTTTGAGAAGTGTCTATTCAGTTCAACTGCATATATATATATATAAATTATGAAATATATAATATATATGTTTAGTTTCATAATTAAGCAGTGAAGGATTGGACTATGAGTCTGGGTCCATGTGATTATAAAGCCTGAATTCTTTCCACCATACCAGGCTTTCTCCCAGAGATGATTTGAAAAGGAATGTCTGGGTTGGGACCTGAAAACCTGGCCTTGCATTCCTGCCAGCTAAGTGAATCTGGCAAGATTTAGCCACACCTTTGTCTTTGCTGTGCAGCTCTTCTTCCTGATTGTCCATAATTCTGCCCACTCTCTAGCTTTCAGAAGTTGATTAATCCTTCAAGGCCCAGTGAAAGTACCAGGTCCTATGTGAGATTTCCCCAGTCCTTCTGGAAGGGACTGCTCCTTTTCAAACCTCTACCCTGCCTTGCTGATTGGTCACATGGTGGCCTCCTCTTAGAGGCCAGCAAAAGGATATCTCTGTGGTATGGATTCAAAGGTGTGCAGCTTTCTTCACCAGCAGCAAAATCTAGAGGAATGATCATGGCTCCAGAATCAGAGAGACCCAGGTCTGATTGCTGGACTTGCTAGTTACCAGCTGTGTGAGCTCCATCAAGTTTTTTGTTTTTTCTTTTCTGTCCCTTCCTTCCTTCCTTCCTTCCTTCCTTCCTTCCTTCCTTCCTTCCTTCCTTCCTTCTTCCTCTTTCTTCCCCTCTCTCTCTGGATTGAAACCAGGGAAATTCTACCTCTGAGCTACACCCAGCCCTTTTTTATTTTTTACTTTGAAACAGGGTCTTGCTAAGTTGCTGAGGGCCTCACTAAACTGCTGAGGCTAGCCTTAACCCTGCAATGCTTCTGTCTCAGCCTCCCAAGTACTGGAATTACAGTCATGCACCACTGTGTCTGGCTTCTGTCAAGCTTCTTCATCTCTCTGAGCTTTATTTCCTCTTTTGCAGAATGTACACAGCATCACTTAGCTCATTCACAATCTGGATTAATGAAACAATACACATCATAAAGATGATATCTATATTGGGATGGTATATTATTTAATAATAATAGATAATATTTATTATTTACCATGTTCCAGAAAGTTGACATATGGGGACCCTATAAATACTAAAATAACCCACAATTTGCTTAGAAGGAATCTGAGGTTTATGAGGACATACAGGCTATTCATAACTATTAACTGGAGTATCTAATATTCAAAGCCAATCCTATCTGGTGGTGGGGGTATTATGCAATTTGCAATGAAGATAATTACACCCATTTTCTTTTCAGAAGAGGCTATAGGGAATCAAACAGGTTAGGTTACCTGTCCAAATTTGACCAATAAGGAGCAGCATATGGAAAGCTCCTTTTGGCAGAACAAATCTTGTTCCACATTCTCTACTCTGTCTGCATGGTGTATTGCTGTTACTGGGTGAATATTTATAGGGCAAACCAAAATCCTAAATAGTTGTGCACTCTGATTCTGGACTGAAGAATTCCTAAAGCGACTTATGAAATTAAATTTATTGATTCTCTCTCTCTTTTTTGGTACTGGGAGTTAACCCATGGACATTCTACCTCCAAGCCACACCCCCAGTCAACCCTTTTTCTTTTTTTTATTTTGAAACAGGGTCTTGTTAAGTTGCTGAGGGTCTTGCTAAGTTGTTGAGGTTGGCCTTGAACCTGAGATCCTCCTGTGTCAGCTTCCTAAGTACTGGTATGACAGGCATGTGCCATCACACCTGGCAATATACTGGTTCTTATGGGAGATAAGCAAGAAACCTCCACTTCTTGGCATGTAACGTGACTGGCTGTGAGGTTTGAGCCACGGGAGACCTCATGGCAGAGACAAGGCTGGAGCTTGGATGAGGAGAAGAATTATAAACAGAACAGGTTTGGAGTATGGAGGAGTCCTGTGAGTGGAGGAAAAGATGAGGGAAGAGGGCAGTCGAGGAGTTCTTTAGAACCAGGGGAGTTCAACCACACAGTGCTGAAGCTGCTTGGCTGGGACCACATTCAGGACGAAGGACAGCTTCCATAGCCAGGCTCTCCCATTCTTCAGCATTTACCAAATGCCAAGTATTATGTCATATTTTTATTCATATTCATATTTTATCCCCATCACAACACTGACAGGTAAGTATTCATATTGCCATTTTAAAGATATAGAAACTAATTACCAAAGAGTCAAATATTTTCCCCAAATCCACTAGCAGTAAGTAATAGAACACAAAATAAACTTCCTAGGTCTGGTTGGCTCTAGTGCCCACCCTTTTCTTTCTGTGCCTCAAAAGTTTTTAGTGACATATTCTTTTCATTTCTTTGAAACATGCTGTCTAAAGAGGAAAATAAAATGATTCCCCAGCTCTAGGAATGGGATTCTAGGGCTGGAAGGGCCCTTTGAAGGATCCAGTTTGACATCCTCACTTCATATAGGTGGAAATTGAAAATACCAATATGGATGCAAATGTTGTGGCTGATGTCATCATGATGTAGTTAAAATGGATCTGACACCAGGTTGCAGCTCTATTATAGACAAAGTTTCCATAGGTAGAATTCTATTTCCTCACCCTGATGACCCCAAGTGATAAGCTTTCTTAGCCCCATTTTACCAATGAGAAATGAGAGGCTTAGAAAACAGAAGGTGTAGCTGGGCATGGAGGCACACACCTGTAATCCCAGTACTTGGGAGGCTGAGACAGGAGGATTTCAGGTTCGAGGCCAGTCTCAGCAACTTAGCAAGGCCCTCCACAACTTAGTGAGACCCTATTTCAAAATAAAAAAATAAAAATAGGGCTGGGGTATAGCTTGGAGGTAGAATGCTCCTGAGTTCAATTCCCAATACCATTAAATAAAAATAAATAAATAAATAAATAAATAAATAAATAAATAAATAAAAAGGGCTAGGGTGTAGCTCAGAGCTATAATGCCCCTGAGTTCAATCCCCAGTATCAAAAATATATAAAAATGAAAATTCGGCTGCGGGTGTAGGTCAGTGGTAGAATGCCTCTGGGTTCTATCCCTAGTACCACAAAGAAACAATCAAAGAATTATAATAAACAAAAAAACCCAAAGAGCATTTATGACCATAAGGCTAGTGTTCTTCCAAGTATACTATATTGGATCCCTTCCAATTCAATACCCTTTGGAGGCTGATGATAAGGGTCACCTTGGAAGAGTCCCAGTGCTCCTGGCCAACACCTGTACCATTTGTATAGCACCTCTTGAGAGGAGTGAGGCCCAGAAATACAACTTTGATCCACCATGCATTAAATAAACAGGTGCTGGGTACCTGCAGTATATAAGGCTATATGCTTCTTTGCTAGGTGTAGAGGGTAAAGTCCTGAGTAAGACAGACGCAGTTCTTGCCCTCACGAGGCTCACAATCCAAGTGAAGAGACCGGTAGCAATTGAATAAACATGAAAGGAATTCCAAGTGTTAACAGTTGCTTTGAAAGAAAATAGTGGGGTACAGAAATAGAACAATGACACAGGATTTGATACAGGATTTTCAAGAGAGGCTTATCTGAGGATAAGACATTGAAATCAATGCCAAGGATATCAACAATTCCCAGAAATGGGAAAAGCAAGAAAAGGGAAAAGGGATCTCACGTGGGAATTCTATAAAGTCTAGAAGGACTTTGGAACATTTGAGGGCTTGGGAGGGGGCCTGGGGCTTCTGTGGAAATCAGGAAGCTCCACCTGAGTGAAACCTGAAGCAGTTGGCAGGAATAAGAACGTTGGCAGGAATAAAACAAGGAGGTCATGGTAAGGAACTTGTTTATTTTATCATCATCGTCATCCTCTTCCTCCTCCTCCTCCTCCTCATCATCATCATCATATCATCATCATCATCATCTTATCCTGGGGATTAAACCCAGGGGAATTCTACCTCCAAATTACCCAGCCCTTTTTATTTTAAAACAGTGTCTTGCCAAGTTGCTGAGGGCCTCACTAAGTTGCCGAGGCTGGCCTTGAACTTGTGATTCTATACTCCCAAGTACTGGGATTACATGCATGTGCCACCATGCCTACCAGGAACTTGTTTATTCTGAGAATAATTGCAACCCCATGAAGAATTTAAAGCAGAGACAAGTGATCCTAAGTGATCTATGACTTTGAAAGACCCCACTAGCTTCTATAGAAGGCAAGTTTGGAAGCAGACAGATCTCACAAGATGTTATTTACTCAAGTGAAATAATAGCTGTGATCTAGGGTGAGGCAATATGTAGAGATAGGCTTGCACAATATGTTCTGATATGCTTTGTTTTAGATGGAGCAGTACCCTGAGTTGGCCAATTTGACGAGAGTCCAGGAGTTCATTCTCCTGGGCTTGTCCACCAGGCCGGGCATCAGGGACATCCTGTTCGCTGTCTTCCTGTCCTTCTATCTGCTGACCATCCTGGAGAACATGCTTATCGTGTACCTCATATGCAGCCACGGCGAGCTCCGCAAGCCCATGTACTTTTTCCTGGGCAACTTCAGCTGCCTGGAGATGTGCTATGTGTCGGTGACCATGCCCACCCTGCTTGCGGGGCTGTGGATGGGACCCTGCCATGTACCCTTCACAGTTTGCATGACTCAGCTCTTCTTATTCATCTCCCTCATCTGCACTGAGTGTACCCTCCTGGCCTCCATGGCCTATGACCGCTACGTGGCCATCTGCCACCCACTGCACTACCCCCTGCTCATGCGGCCCCAGGTCTGCCTGGCCTTGGCCATGGCTTCCTGGCTGGGTGGACTGTTGGTCTCAGTGATCAAGACAGCATGCATTGCCAGCCTGTCTTACTGTGGCCTCAATATCCTCAACCACTTCTTCTGCGATGTCTCCCCTCTGCTCAACCTGTCCTGCACCCACGTGGCCCTCACTGAGTTGGTGGATTTTATCTCTGCCATCATCATCCTCTGGGGTTCCCTTCTTGTGGCAATGGCCTCCTATGTGGCCATTGGCAGGGCCGTGCTCCACATGCCCTCGGCCGCTGCCCGCCACAAAGCCTTCTCCACCTGCACCTCCCACCTGGTGGTCGTGAGCATCTTCTACTCTGCCACCATCTTCATCTATGCCCGCCCCAGCCGCATAGAAGCCATGGACCTCAACAAGGTGCTGTCAGTGACCTACACGGTAGTCACCCCCATGTGTAACCCCGTCATCTACTGCCTGAGGAACAAGGAGGTCCAGGCAGCTTTCTGCAGAATCTTGCATGGGTCCTGAGTTGGCCAGTGGACCAAGTCATGGGGGAAACTTCAAGGTACGAAAATCCTGCATTTGTGACATTGATATAAGTCACATGCCATAAATTTTACCCTTTAGACAAATTCAGTTTGGTGGGTCTTAACATGTTTGCAAAGTTGCGCAACCATCACCCCTCTTGCCAGAACATTTCCATAGCCCCCAGAAGAAACCTGTACAAATTAGAAGTCATCTTCAACATCCCCCCAACTCTAGACCCAAGAAACCACTATTCTACTTTCTATATCTATAAATTTGCCTGTCCTGGACATTCTCTGGAAGTGCAATCACACAACATATGGGTTTCTGTGTCTTGCTTCTTCTGTGTGGCACAATGTTTTGAGGTTCATGCACATTGTAGCATATATCAGTACTTCATTCCTTTTTATGACCAAAGAATATTCCATTGTATAGAATATTCCCTGTATTTTGTTTTTCCATTCAGCAATTGATAGACATCTGGGTTGGTTCTACTTTGGGCTATTGTGAATTAATTTTCTCATGAGCACTTGTTCATAAATTTTTGAGTGGACATGTATTTTCAGTTTTCTTGAATTTGTGCCTAGATGTAGAACTGCCAGGTCATATGTTAACTCTATGGTTACTTTTTGTGTGTGGTACCAGGGATTGAACCAGGGACATTCTACCTCTGAGCTACTCCAGCCCTATTTTTTTATTCTTTATTTTGAAACAGGGTCTCACTAAGCTGCAGAGGGCCTCACTAGGTTGCTGAGGCTGGCCATGAATGTGCGATCCTCCTGTCTCAGTCTCCCAAGTTCTGGGATTACAAGCATGCGCCACCATGCCCGGATTTATGGTTAATTTTTTGAGAAACTGCCAAACTCTTTTCCAAGATGGTCAATACTATTATTTATTTTAAATAAATAAAAAGGGACGGGGATTGAACCAGGGACATTCTACCTCTGAGCTACACCCAACCCTTATTTATTTATTTATTATGTTTTGGTATTGGGGATTGAACTAAGGGCATTCTACCTCTGAGCTATACCCCCAGCCCTTTTTGTTTTTTTGTTTTGAACAGGGTCTCACTAAATTGCTGAGGGTCATGCTTAGTTGCTGAGGCTGGCCTTGAACTTGCGATCCTCCTGTCTCAGTTTCCCAAGAACTGGGATTACAAGTGTGTACCACCATGACCAGTTTAAGATGATATATATCTCATATATCATATGTCATATGTATTAAATATATATGCAGTTTTTGCAGCTGGATAAATTTCCAAAGTGCAATTGGTGAATACAAGTGGTTCAGATTCTCAAGGCTTTTTTTTTTTTTGCGGTACCGGGGATTGAACCCAGGGGTGTTCTACCTCCGCGCTACACCCCTGGCCCTATTTTTTATACTTTGTTTTGAAACCAGGTCTCACGAAGTTGCCTAGGGCCTCACTAGGTAGAGAGAGAGAGAGAGAGAGAGAGAGCCGTGAACCCGGATCCTTCAGTCTCCGCCTCCCAAAGTACTGGGATTACAAGTGTGCGCCACCACGCCCGGCTTCTCAAGGCTTTTGTATAGGTTAAATTTCCCTTCTAAAATTTACCATTTAATACTCTCACAGACAACATCAGAACATTTTCATTTCTCTTGAGGCATTGTTAACATAAATTGTTACTTAAAATAAAAATTAAAAACCTTCCCATGTGATGAACAAGTAATTCCATACAAGTTTATTCTTTAAATTTCTCTTTTCTTTTATGATTCATTTATTTATCCACTTATAAAGGCAATCCAAACTTAAATGCAAAAAATTCAATATGTAAAATAGAAAATATGAGTCTCCTATGGTCTCATCCCTAACACCACTAACAATTGTTTTATAGCTATCTTTTCAGATTCTTTTCTAGATACTTATTAACATAAATAATGGTTGAATCTATTATTATTGTCATTATTGTTTTACAAAACTTTGAGATACTCATATAATTGTTTCCTCTTATTTTTAACTCAACAGCATGCCTGGGTCATCTCCCCATGTCAGTAACCACGGGCCTAATTTAATCTTTTAATGGTTGCATATTTTTCACAGTATGAATACAATACATTAAAATAATCTTTTAGTGGGCATTTGAGTTATTTCCAGTCATTTCCAAGAGATGGGGGCATAGCTCAGCAGTAGAGAACTTGACTATCATGGTCAAGGCCCTGGGTTCAATCCCCAGCACCACACACACACACTTAATGGACCCAAGTCATTCCCCAAAAGAAAAAAAAACTCATCCCAAATTTTACACTTTTCCAATAATTATTCTTGTACATACATGTTTTTTGTACTGGGGATTGAACCCAGGGGTGTTCTATCCCTACCCCTGTTTTATTTATTTTTTATTGTTTTGAAACAGGGTCTCACTAAGTTGCTGAAGGCCTTGCTAAGTTGCTGAGGCTGGCCTTGAACTTTTGATCCTCCTGTCTCAGCCTCTCAAGTACTGGGATTACAGGTGTGCAGCATCGCGCTTGGTTCTTGTACTTATGTCTTGTTTACTATACACACACATATACTTGTAAAGTAAATTGAGAGTTTCCATTTTGATTTGCATTTTCTGGGTAATGGAGAGTTTGCCGATCTTTCTGGGGGGGTTATCTGCTAGCTATGTTTCTTCATTAATAATAGCCCGGTTCACAACCATTTTCCTTTTGTTTTTCCTTTAGAATATTTCTATTTTTATACTGATTTTGAGAAGTCTGTATACATAACCTTGCAAACACTTGCTCCGGGTTTCTGTCTGCCTGGAAACTTGCGTTTGTGTTCTTGGCCTTGAGTTTTGAACCAGCAGCAGGCGGCGGTGGTTCTTGAGCGACTCTGTGTGGGTGCAGGACCTCCTGCAATGCTGCGCGCACTGCGCGGTTGCGCAGGCAGTAGACTATCGGGCTGCACGCGGGTGTGGCCACCGTGTAGATGACTGACAGCGCCTTGTTGAGGTCTGTGGATTCCACGTGGCCAGTCCGGGAATAAGTGAATAGAACCACCGCATAGAAGAAGCCCATGACAACCAGGTGCGAGGCGCAGGTGGAGAGGGCCTTGCGGCCCGCAGCGGCTGAGGGCATGCGGATCACAGCCCTACCGATGGCCACATAGGAGGCCATTGCCACAAGAAGGGAACCCCAGATGATGCTCACGGTGGAGATGAAGTCCACCAGCTCAGGGAGGGCCACATGGGTGCAGGACAGGTTGAGCAGAGGGGACACATCGCAGAAGAAGTGGTTGAGGACGTTGGGGCCACAGTAGGGCAAGTTGGCAATGCATGCCGTCTTGAGCGCTGAGACCAACAGCCCACCCAGCCACGAGGACAGGGCCAAGCCGCGGCACACCTGGGGCCGCATGAGCAGTGGGTAGTGCAGCGGGCGGCAGATGGCCACGTAGCGGTCATAGGCCATGGTGGCCAGGAGCGAGCACTTGGTACCAATGAGGGAGATGAAGAAAAACAGTTGAGCTATGCAGGTCGTGAAGGAAATGTGGCAGGGACTGGACCTCAGGCCCCCGAGCAGGCTGGGCATGGTCACCGACACGTAGCACATTTCCAGGCAGCTGAGGTTACCCAGGAAGAAGTACATGGGTTTGTGGAGCTCCCGGTGGCTGCTGACAAGGTAGAGAACGAGTGCATTCTCTAGGAGGACCAGCAGGTAGAGAGAAAGGAAGACCACGAACAGGACGTCCCTGACATCTTGATTGGCAGACAAACCCAGGAGGATAAAACCCTCGCTGCTGGATCTATTGGCCAATTCCAGAGTCCTCTCCATCTAAGTGAAGAGAGAAATAGGTTTGTAGGGAACATGGTGCAAGCAGAAGTTTAAGGGTTAGAAAGGAGGAGTGGATATGCTTAGACCTCCTGGAGCGAGGTGGCTACTGCTGTGGGTTGGTTACTGTCTGGAGGAGCAGCGAGAAGCAATGGCAAAACTGAGTCAGGTGTGGTGGTGCACGCCTGTAATCCCAGTACTTGGGGGGCTGAGACAGGAGGATCACAGGTTCAAGGCCAGCGTCAGCAATTTAGTGAGACCCTCAGCAACTTAGCAAGACCTTGTTTCAAAATAAAAAATAAAATAAAAAAGGGTTGGGATGTAGTTTGGAAGTAGAATGTTCATGGGTTCAATTCCCAGTTTTAAAAAAAAAACCTGGAAATGGAAAACTTACACCTGTGCTTACTAAGTCTTTGAGGTAGGCAAGGCAACCATGATAAGCCTCAGTTACTGGGTCTGAAAAGTGGAGATGAATCCATCCCCAGAAGCCTGTAGTCCTTACGAGTATTATACATGTCAATAGATGAGAAAGTGCTTTAAAAAGTGAGGAAGATCGCTATTTTCTTACTGTGTGTGTGTGTGTGTGTGTGTTACTGGGAACTGAACCCAGGGGGTTATACTTGCAAACTACATGCCACCCCTTTTATCTTTTGTTTTGAAACAGTGTCTAACTAGGTTGCTGAGTCTCACTGTTTGTTGAGGCTGTCCTCAAGTCTGAGATCCTCCTGTCTCAGCTTCCCAAGTACTGGGGCTACAGGCATGGGCCACCATGATGGGCTTATTTCCTTACTTTTGATGTCTTTCCTTACTTAAGTGGTCTTTTATGGTTCGATTCATTTTTTTCCAAAAAATTTCCTAAGGCCCAGATGTTGTATGCATGATTTTATTTATTTGCTTGCTTATTTATTTATTTATTTTGGTACTGGGGATTGAGCCCAGGGGCATTCTACCTCTGGGCTATACCCTAGCCTTTTTGTATGTGTGGTACTGGAGATTGAACCCAGGGGTGTTCTACTTCTGAGCTACACCCCCAGCCCTATTTTATTTTTTATTTTGAAACAGGATTTCATTAAATTGCTGAGGGCCTCACTAAGTTGCTTAGGCTGGCCTCAAACCTGTGATACTCCTGTTTCAGCCTCCCTAGTACTGGGATTACGGGTGTGCACCACCACACGGGGCTCCACATCCCTTTATAAAATTTTTATTTTATTAGTGCATAGCAATTATATATCACAGTGAGATTCAATGTGATAAAAACATACATGCACACAGCTCTTGGTGTATTTCTGTCCTCATCTGACCCCACTCCCTCCTCCTTCCTCATACATGTTAGTGAGATTGGAAGTAATACCTTCACATATTGACATGGTGGTATTTGAACTCTTTCTTTCCTTAATCCTCTCTCTTCCCCTTCCTAACTCCCTCCCCAACCCCCTTCCACTACTCTACAGGCATTTCTCCATATTATTATTATTATTATTATTATTAATTTGCAGTACTGGGGATTGAACCCAGGGGCATTCAACCTCTGAACTACACCCCCAGCCCTATTTTTTATTCTTTATTTTGAAACAAGGTCTCACTAAGTTGTGGAGGGCCTCACTAAGTAGCTGAGGCTGGCCATGAACCCGGATCCTCCTGTCTCAGCCTCCCAAGTACTGGGATTACAAGCGTGCGCCACCATGCCCAGCTTCTCCATATTATTTAAAGTTCCATATGTTTCCTATTTTCTCTTTAGCTTCCACATATGAGAGAAAACATATATCCCTTGACCTTCTGAGACTGGCTGATTTCACTTAGCATAATATCCTCTAGTTTCGTCCATTTTCCTGCAAATGATATAATGTTGGTCTTCTTTATGGCTGAGTACAATTCCATTGTGTGTATACCCTTTTTATTTTTTAAACAGGGTCTTGCAAAGTTGCTGAGGCTGGTTTGAACATATGATCCTCCTGTCTCAGCCTCCCAAGTACTGGAATTACAGGTGTGAGATACTGTGCCCAGCTTCCTGTGCACTATTTTAAATGATGGGAGACACAATTCTTTTCTTCTGAGAAGTATACCTCTCTTAACTGGGAAAGTTTCTGGAGGAAATTTGTCTCTGTATATTAGAAAAAGGTGCCAGCAGTAATCATTTTTCTAAAAAGACCTATGAGGAAATTTCTCCCTGAATATTTATAAAGGCAGCTCCTTCCAGAAAGGTAAGAACTTTTTGTTTTAAAAGGAAAATAGCAGCTGGGCATGGTGGCACATGCTTGGAATCCCAGTACTTGGGAGGCTGAGACAGGAGAATTGCAGGTTCACAACTAGCCTCAGCAATTTAGTGAGACACCGTTTCAAAATAAAAAAGAATAGTAAAATAAAAATAGGGCTGGAGATGTAGCTCAGAGGTAGAACACCCCGGGCTCAATCCCCAGTACCTCTCCCCAGAAAGCAAAAAAAAAAAAAAAAAATAGGGCTTGGGGTGTAGCTTGGAGGTAGAATGCCTCTGGGTTCAATTCCAAGTAATACACACACACACACACACACACACACACACACACACAGACACACACACAGAAAAATAGCTAGATATATTAAGCATCATTTATATGCCCTGTGCTGGGATCTTTAAACACATGCAGATCAATTTCTTCTCACTACCCTAGACAAACTGTCATGATGCTACCTGCTCATCAGATGACCACACTATCTCTCAAGTGCAGGAGGTAGCTTGTTACAAGGGGCAGAGGTATAGACAGAGAGTCCTTTCCTGTGCCACTGCTACTGGGGACCCAAATCGAGGCACAGAGAGTGGAATATTTGTGCTCATAATTGACTTTATCACATGTATCCAACAGCAAATATTTATTTAGTATACACTAGGAACCAGGTGCCTGAAATCAAACTGAAAAAAAAACCACTCTCTGTGACCTTTTGACTTTTATATTCTAGGTAGTGAGAGATAGAGAAGACAAAGGGACAAATATAAAATAAGAATTTCAAAGGATACATGCTAAGAAAAAGCAAAACACGATAGATCGATGTGTTTGGCCAGGTTCAGAGGAGGCTGTTTCAGAATGGAGAGTCAGGGAATGTCTCCTTGGGCAGGGAGGTAACATTTGAGCTGTGTGTGTGTGTGTGTGTGTGTGTGTGTGTGTGTTACCGGTGATTGAACCCAGGGTCATTCTACCTTTGAGGTATACCTCCAGCCCTTTATTTTTGTTTTGAAACAGGATCTCACTAGGTTGTCGACAGTCTTGCTATGTTGCTGAGGCTAGCCTTGAATCTACGATCCTCCTATCTCAGTCTCCCAAGTATTAGGATTACAGGTGTGCACCCCCACGCCCAGCTGAGCTCATTCTCAACTGATGTGAAAGCACAGCTGGACACTGAGCTGTTGGAAGAGCATTCCAGGTAGATCAGCAAAGTGCAAAACCTGGAGTCAGCAAGGAGCCCAGCACCATCAAGGAAAAAAAAGTCAGCAGGTGATGATAGACCAGGGGAGGAGGGAGAGGAAATATATATACTGTTTAAGCCAGACATGGTAGCTCACATCTGTGATTCCAGTA
This sequence comes from Glis glis, assembly GCA_004027185.1. Taxonomy (NCBI): domain Eukaryota; kingdom Metazoa; phylum Chordata; class Mammalia; order Rodentia; family Gliridae; genus Glis; species Glis glis. The sequence continues at coordinate 20,856 of PVJS01004749.1, forward strand.
CTTGGGAGGCTGAGACAAGAGGATCACAGGTTCTTGGCCAGTTTCAGCAACCTAGCGAGACCATGTTTTAAAATAAAAAATAAAATAGGGCTGGGGGTGTAGCTCAGAGGTAGAATGCCCCTGGATTCAATTCCCAGTAACACATACAACACAAATAAAATATATTGTTCAGAAAGACAAAGGCACAAGACCTCATTTTTCAGATGAGTGAAATGAGCTTCAAAGTTGGTGCTTGAAGTTCTCTTCAGCCGGATTTCTGTGCTGGTTGGGCAGATGGGGCCCGCTCCAACCTAGTTCACTGGCTGGATGTACCCTCCACGGTTCTGGGTTCTGAAGGGGCCAAGTAGCCAGCAGTTCTACTGTGCTACCGCTCTCCTTGGTACTGAAACCATTTCCTGCCTGTCTCCTACTAAGAACTTTCCTCTCCAGGTTGGACCTATTTCCTTCTCAGGTCTGCTTCATCCTTGGTCCTTTCTCAGCCCTCTTTCCCCCTCATCTGCCCCTATAACTTATTTAACTTCTCCACGATGACTTATTTCTGTTATCTCGCTTTTCCTAAAGCTTCAAATGCCTTAGAATGTCCCTGATAGGAAGGGGAAGAAAGAGGATTGAAGAAGGAAACAGTTCAAATAATACTATAGCAATATGTGAAGGTGTTACTACCAATCTTACTAACTCGTGTGGGGAGGAAGGAGGGGGCAGGGTGGGATGTGGAGAGAAATACACAAAGAGTTGTGCGCATGTATGTTTTAAAATCATATTGACCTCACTATGAGGTACAATTGCAATGCACTAATAAAATAAAAAAAGAATGTCCCTGATTGATCTGCTGAAGAATGATGAGTGTCTCAAGGTGTATTAAGGATGATTCAAGGATTTTAAGCCAAGCTTACAAAGATTTACCACAACTGAATTGCACTTGGATCTTGAGATATGATTATGGCTGATTTGGTCAACTAGGTGTGACTGTAAGATTCTTAACCTCTCTTTGCCTGAATTACCCATTACTTAAGAAGACAGCATTTACTTCAAGCTTAAAAACACACTACATGATCATAGCTTTCATTTTTTGTGTGTGTACTCTGTACTGGGTGATTTTGATGTGGTACAGTTTTATAAGGTGGCCCTCAAATGCTTTTGCCTTGGCCCACAGAAAGATACTCAGGGGTGGTATAGCCGGGTCATACAGTGGTTCCATTCCCAGTCTTCTGAGGAACCTCCATACTGATCTCCATAGTAGCTGTACTCACCTGAAACCCCACCAACAGAGTATAAGAGAGAGAAATTAGGAAACAAAAGGGGCTCCAGATAAATGAAGACAGATACCAGTAGAATGGTGGAAGGGGATTTGGGGAGGAAAGTGGGGAGGGGAAAAAGGATTGAGAAAGGGAACAGTTAGAATGATGCTATGTTCATATATGAAGTTATCAATACCAATCTTAATAATATGTACAGGAAGGGAGAGTGAGTGGGGTGGTATCTGGAGAGAAACACACCAAGTGCTGTGTGCATGTATGTTTCTATCACTCTGAACCTCATTATGATGTACACTTATAATGCATCAATAAAAGTATGTTAAATATATATACCATATATAGGAACACTTTTGGGATGCAGGGATTGAACCATAGGCATGTGCTACCATGCCTGGCTTCCATGATAAAATTCTTTATTTGTTTACGTATTTATTTATTTGGTACTGGGGATTGAATCCAGGGACATTCTACCTCTGAGCTACACCCCCAGCCCTTTTGTATTTTTAATTTTTGAAACAGGGTATTGTAAGGTTATTAAGGGTCTTGCTAAGATGCTGAGGCTGGCCTCAAACCTGCGATTCTTCTGTCTCAGCCTCCCAAGTACTGGTATCACAGACAGGCACCACCAGGCCCAGCTAACGAAACACATTTTATATTGCAAATTAGTCACAGTGACACACATCCACAAACACCACGTATACACATAAAAGAGAAGTGTAACAAAATAGAAGTGTATTAACACAAATAAAATTGAAGTGTACTTGATGTGAATCACTTTGATATTTTCTTTCATATTCTATTCTGTGTCAGTTTTTATATTGACCCAATAAATTGACTTTGTGAACCTCGGTTTGAAATATACTCTTACCAAATAAATAACAGAGCTTTGAAATCAGACAGAACTGATTCTAGCCTAGCTCTGTCTACAGATCTTACACAGACCTCTCTGTCTTGTGACCTTTGACTAGGGCTTTGACCTGGTAAACCTCATATCTTCATTTCCAATATGGAAATAATAACCAACTTCTTACTATTGCTGTGGGATTAATGCCATGAAGTCTCTATGACACCCAGGCAGTGACCAGCACCCACAGGTATCCTATAGGAGGGAAAATTTTCTGTCTTCTCTTTTTTTCTTCCCCAAGTCAAGCTATGCTACTTTCTTACCTCTCAGCTAAGGTGAGACAGGACTTGCTTTTTCTTCCCAGAGAAGATTCTGGAGAACAGAAAGAGTTTGCTTCTGCCTCTAGACATAGGTGAAGATGCAGTGGCTTGAATAATTGGCCAATGATTCAAGGATGCCTCCTCACCCAGAAGTGGTGGAAGAAGTTGTCTTTGACCCTGAGCAATGAGTTTTCACTGGCCTCTTCCTGCTTTTCCATCTCTGCATCCTCTGAGCTTCCAAGACAGTTCTGCTCTTACAGCTGACTGCAAGCAGAAGGACCAGTTTAAATACAAGAGCCGGACCTTGGAGAGTGGCCCTAATCTCTGTGGATTTAGAGAAAAGGTTCAAGTGAAGGCTTAGGGCTTGGGAAGATGACCCAAAGGGGATGTGGGTTCCAAGTCAGTTCCTATGCAGATCAGAACTCCTCACTGGTGCCAGGACTCGTGATGGATTCTGGCATCTCGGCGCTGCATGACATGGAACTGCTGCTCTTAGATGCTCCCAGGGTGCTGAGGGATGCTGCACCTGAAGCAGGTGTTTATAGTATCTTGCAATAAGTGACAAGGAACATGTCCTTACTATGAGATGCCATCTGCAGAAGGGTCTGGAGTTTTGGGAAGAATTGTGGGGGCAGATATGAGCTCAGCCTCTCAGAAGCTCCCAAGATCACCTCTGCCCAATGCAAGACAGGAAAAAAAAACCAGGTAGATAGGAATTCTATCTGCTCAAAGAAAACCAAAACATCTCCCTGCTGCCTGCTGAGTGTTTAGCTCCCAAAGTTATCATTCATCATTAAGCACTATATGAATGTGACACATTTTCCTCTTCATGCTGGGCCTCTCTATTCTGTAGGTATTTTCTCCATTTTGGAACACTAAATGAAAATTTGGATTGTCAAATTTGGAAAATCAAATGTCATCTTCTCCTGAGTTTTTCAAAGTAAAACATTTATTAAAAAAATTTTTAAGCCGGGCGTGGTGGCGCACGCTTGTAATCCCAGTACTTTGGGAGGCGGAGACTGGAGGATCCTGGTTCGCGGCCAGCCTCAGCTCTCTCTCTCTCTCTCTCTCCACTTAGTGAGGCCCTCCACAACTTCGTGAGACCCGGTTTCAAAATAAAGTATAAAAAATAGGGCCGGGGGTGTAGCGCGGAGGTAGAACGCCCCTGGGTTCAATCCCCGGTGCCGCAAAAAAAAAAAAAAAAATACTGGAGATTGAGCCTGGGTGCTCTACAACTGAGCTACACCTCCATCCCTGTTTTATTTTTTGTTTGAAACAGGTTCTCACTAAGTTTCCGAGGGTCTCGGTAAGGTGCAGAGGTTGGCCTTGTACCTGTGATCCTCTTGTCACAGCCTCCCAAGTATTGGGACTACAGTTGTGTGCCACCATGCCTGGCTAAAATTTGATTTAAACCCATACTCTAAAATTTACAAATTTATTATGCCTTCATGGAAAATGTAGAGATTAAAGAATTTGGGGTTTTTTGGTACTGGGGATTGGACCCAGGGGCATTCTATCTCTGAACTACACCCCCAGCCCTTTTTACTTTCATTTTTTGAAACAGAGTCTCATTAAGTTACTGAGGGTCTCACCATATCTGGCTAGATATAAATAATTCTTTAAAAATAGCTTCCTAGCTGGGCATGGTGGCACATGCTTGTAATCCCAGTACTTGGGAGGCTGAGACAGGAGGATCACAGGCTCGCTGCCAGCCTCAGCTACTTAGTGAGGCCCTCCTCAACTTAGTGAGACCCTGTTTCAAAAATAAAAAAGAATAAAAAATAGGGCTGGGTGTGTAGCTCGGAAGTAGAATGCCCCTAGGTTCAATCCCCAGTAGCGGAAGAAAAAGCTTCCTAATATATCACAATACAAAGATATACTTTATTATGTCATTACCTTATTGATCAATGTTCATATCTTTCCAGTTTGGGACACTTACAGCAATGCTACAATAAATATTCTTATATGAATATTTTTACAGACCAGTGATTTAATTTCTCTATGAGACATTTGCAAAAGTGGAGATGCTAGGTCAAAGTGTAGGCACACTATAATTTTAATGTATGCTGTCAGGTTGCTCTCCACGAAGGTCCTAACAATTAATGCCACCAACAGCAATATATTAGAGTTTCCACTTTTCCATAGCCTCATTAGCTCTAGGAGTAAAAATCAATTACAGCTGGTGCAGTGGTACACACTTGTAATCTCAGCGCATGGGAGGCAGAGACAGGAGGATAGCAGATTCAAGGCCAGCCTCAGCAACTTAGCAAGACCCTCAGCAACTTAGTAAGACCTTGTTTCAAAATAAAAAAAATAAAAAGGGCTGGGAGTATAGTATGAAGGTAGGATTCCTTAGGTTCAATCCTGAGTGTCACAAAAAATAATTGCTGTTTTCCTGACATAATATAGTGATTTTTTGGTACTGGGGATTATCTCTGAGCTATACTCCCAGTCCTATTTTATTTCTTATTGGAAAACAGGGTCTCACTAAGTTGTGGAGGGCATCATTAAGTTGCTGAGGCTGGCAGTGAACCTGCAATCCTCCTGTCTCAGCCTCCCAAGTACTGGGATTACAAGTGTGCACCACCATGCCTGGCTATAACTTTTTTAAAAATACTTTTATTGGTGCATTATGGTCTCACGTCATAATGCAGTTCATAGTGATAGTGACATACATGCACACAGCATTTGGTGGGCTTTCCCCAGCTCTCTCCCATTCTTCCTCATACAGGATATTGAGACTGACATTAGTATTATCACATATGTACATAATGTTGTTGGAAGTGATTCCTTCTTTGATCCTCCCTCTCCCCTCCCTCTTCCCCTAGACCCCCTCCATTACTCCACTGGAGTTTCTCCTCCATTATCTGAAGTCCCTCTGGTATCCCAATTACTCCCTAGCTTCTGCATATGAGAAAAAACATGACCCTTCACTTTCTGGGACTGGCTAATCTCAACATAATGCTCTCCAGGCCCATCCATTTTCCTGCAAATGGCATTATTTTGTTCTTCTTTATTGCTGAGCAGAATTCCATTGTGTGTATATCCCATAATTTTGTAATCCATTCATCTGTTGATGGGTACCTAGGGTTGTTCCATAATTTGGCTATTGTGAATTGTGCTGCTATAAACATACACATGTATATAATACTATAATTTTCTGATTTCAGTACCTTTTGAAAGATACCTAGGATGATATAGCTGGATCATATGGTGAATCCATTCTCAGTTTTCTGAGGAACTTCTACACTGATTTCCCATAGTGGCTACACTAATTTGCAATCCCACAAACAGTGTAGAAGAGTTCCTATTTCCCCACATCCTCACCACCATTTATAGTTGTTTGACTTCTTGATGATTGCCATTCTGATTGGGGTTAGATGGAATCTCAGTGTAGTTTTAGTTTGCATCTCCCTGATTGCTAATGATGGTGAACATTTTTTCATTTATTTATTGGCCATTTGTATCTCTTCTTTTGTGAAGTTTCTATTTAGTTCAATTGTCCATTTCTTGATTGGGTTATTTGTTTTCTGGTGTTAAGTCTTTTAAGTAATTTCTATATTCTAGATATTAGTCCTCTATCAGAGGAATAGCTGGCAAAGATCTTCTCCCATTCTGTAAGCTTTCTCTTGAGACTCTTGATGGCTTCCTTTGATGAGCAGAAACTTTTTAGTTTAATGCCATCCCAGTTATTAATTTTTGTTATAATTTCCTGAGCTTTGGTGCCTTATTGAGGAAGTTTCTACCTGTGCCTATATGTTGGAATGTTGGACCTATGCCCTCCTCTAGTAATTTCAAAGTCTCTCATCTATTTTCCAGGTCTTTGATCCATCTTGAGTTGACTCTTGTGCAGAGCAAGAGGTAAGGATTTGATTCCATTTTTCTACAAGTGGATAACCAGTTTTCCCAACACCATTTGTTGAAAAGGCTGACTTTTCTCCAATGTATAGGTTTGATACCTTTGTTGAAAATCAATTGGCTATAGGTGTATGACTTTGTTTCTGTATTTTCTATTCTGTTCCATTGGTCTATGTATCTGTTTTGTGCCAGGATCATGCTGTTCTCTCTCTCTCTCTCTCTCTCTCTCTCTCTCTCTCTCTCTCTTATTTATTTTCTGTCTCTATTTATTTATTTTCTCTATTTATTTATTTATTTATTTATTTATTTATTTATATTTATTTTTCTCTCTCTATTTTATTTATATTTCTACCTCCAAGCTATACCCCCAGCCCCATTTTTATTCTTTATTTTGAAACAGGGTCTCAATAAGTTGTGGAGGCCCTCACTAAGTAGCTGAAGCTGGCCACGAACCTGTGATCCTCCTGTTTTAGCCTCCCAAGTACTGAGATTACAAGCATGCACCACCACACCTGGCTATCATGCTGTTTTTATTATTATAGTTCTAGTATAATTTGAAGTCAGTAATTGTGATAGTTCCAGCATGGTTCTTATTGCTGAGAATTACTTTGGCTTTTCTGGGCCTTTCATTTTTCCATATGAAATGTATGACTGATTTTTCTAGGTCTGTGAAAAATGACATTCGTGTTTTGATAGGGGTTGCATTGACTCTCTAGATAACTTTTGGTAGAATGGCCATTTTGATAATATTTATTCTGCCTATCCAAGAGCAAGAGAGATATTTTCATCTTCTAAGATCTTCAATTTCTTTCTTTAGTGTTTTATAATTTTCATTGTAGAGGTCTTTTACAAACTCTTTGGTTAGATTTATTCCTAGGTATTTTATTTTATTTTTTGAGGTTATTGTGAATGGAATTGTTTTCTGGATTTCTTTCTCAGTGGATTCATGGTTGGCATATAAAAAAGTTTCTGATTTTTTAGATTGATTTTGTATCCTGATACTTTGCTTAATTTGCTAATCAGCTCTAGAAGTCCTTTGGTTGAGTTTTTGGGTCTTCTAAATATAGGATCATGTCATTTGCAAATAGAGATAATTTCAATTCTTCTTTTCCTATTTGAATTTCTTTGATATCCTTCTCTTGCCTTATCACTCTGTTAAGAGTCTCAAGGACTATATTGAAAAGGAGTGGTGTTAGTGGGCCACCTTGTCTTGTTCCTGATTTTAAAGGGAAGTCATGCAGTTTTTCCCCATTCAGTACAATGTTGGCTTTGGGTTTACTGTATATTGCCTTAATGATGTTGAGGTAAGCTCCTTCTATTCTGATTTTTTGCAGTGGTTTTTTTTATCATGAATGGGCATTGGATTTTGTCAAATGCTTTTTCAGCATCTATTGAGATGATCATGTGATTTTTGTCCTTCGTTCTATTTATGTGCTAATAACATGTATTAATCTGTGTTTGTTGAACCAGCCTTGCATCCCTGGGATGAAACCATCTTGGTCATGATATACAATTTTCTTGATATGGTTTTGAATGTGTATCACTAGTATTTTGTTTAGAATTTTTCATCTATGTCCATCAATGATATTGGTCTGTAATTTTCTTTTCTTGAGGTATCTTTATTCAATTTTGGTATTAAGGTGATACTGGCCTCATAGAAGGAGTTTGGAAGGATTCCATCTCTTTTGATTTAATGGAATAGCTTGTGAAGTACTGGTTTTAATTGTTCTGTAAAGGTTTTGTAGAATTCAACTGGGAATCCATCTGGACAAGGGCTTTTCTTTGATGGCAGGCTTTATTTATTGATGTTTCTATCTCTTTGCTCACTATTGGTCAGTTTAGGTTTTCTATCTTCTTGGTTCAACTTACGGAGTTTGTATGTTTCTAGATATCTGTCAATTTCTTCTATGTTTTCCAGTTTATTGGAGTATAAGTTTTCAAAACAGTTTTTCATCAGTTTCAAAACAGATGATCCTCGGGATTTCCCCACTGTTTGTGGTGATGTGTGATTTTTCATTTCTGATTTTTACAATTTGGGTTGATTATCTTTTGGTTAGGTTGGCTAGGGGTTTATCAATCTTGTTAATCTTTTCAAAGAACCAGATTTTTTTTGTTGATCTTTTGTATTATTTTTGTTCTCTATTTCATTGATTTCTGCTCTAATTTAATTGTATCCTGCCTTCTACTGGCTTTGGTATTAGACTGTTCCTGTTTCTCCAAGTCCTTAAGGTGTGCCATTAGGTTGTTTATTTGGTGACTTTCTGTTTTTCTTACGTGGGCAACCAGTGCTATAAAATTTCCTCTTAAAACCACCTTCAAAGTGTCCCATAGATTGTGGTGTGTTGTGTCTTTATTTTTGTTTAATTCTAGGAATTTTTAAATTTCTACCCTTATTTCTTCTCTAATCCAGTCCTCATTCAAAAGTGTATTCAGTCTCCGTGTATTTATGTAATTTCTTTTGATCTTCCTGTTTTTGATTTCTACTTTCATTCCCTTATGATCTAAAAAGATGCAGGGAGTTATATTACATTTTTTGAATTTGCTGGTACTTTCTTTGTGGTCTGAAATGTGCTCTCTTTTGGAGAAGACTCCATGAGCAGCTGATAATAATGTGTATTCAGCTGTTGTTGGTTGGAATATTCTGTATATGTCTATTAGGTCCATTTGGTTTATAGTGTTCTTTAGGTCTGAAGAGTTTTTACTCATCTTTTGCCTGGAAGATTGATCTAGTGGTGTGAGTGGAGTGTTGAAATCTACCAATATTATTATATTTAGATCTATTTGAGATCTAGTGTCCCAAAGAGTTTGTTTTATAATAGTGGGTGCACTCACATTTGGTAATTTGGTAATGTTTACTATCATTATATATTCTTGTTGGATTGTTCCTTTTATTAGTAAGAAATGAACTGTTTTGTCTCTTTTGATGAATTTTAGATTTAACGTCTTAAAGTCGGCTTTGTCAGATATGAACATTGCTATCCCTGCATGTTTTTGGTCTCCATTTGCATGATATATCTTTTCCATCCTTTTGCCTTTAGCCTATGGATATCTTTGCCTGTAAGATGAATTTCTTGCAAGCAGCATATAGTTGGATTATGTTCTTTAATCCATATTGCCAGTCTATGCCTTTTAATTGGGAAGTTTAGACCTTTGACATTCAGTGTTATTATTGAGAGATGATTTTTGTTTCCTGTCATTTTGAGTTATAGTCTCTGTTTGATATAGTAGTATTTCTCCTGCAGTTAGTTGCCCATCTGGTGGAATTCACCCCTTCTCTGGTTCTGGTATTTATTTCTTTTTTCTTCCTTGTGTTTTATTTCTTTAAGTATTTTCTCTAGAGCTGGCTTGGTAATCATGAATAATTTTAGTTTCTGCTTGTCTTGAAAGGTTTTTTCTCCATCAATTTTGAATGGTATCTTTGCTGGATATAGCAGTCTTGGTTGGAAGTTTGGAGTAAATCATACCAGCCCCTCCTGGCTTTCATGACTTGGATTGGGAAGAAGCCTGGAGTAATTTTTATTGTTTTACCCTTGAATGTCACCCATTGTTTTGTTCTTGATGCTTTTAAGATTCTTTCCTTGGCCTCTATGTTAGTCATTTTGATTATTATGTAGCATGGAGAAGTTCTTTTTTGATCTTGTCTTGTTGGTGTTCTGAATATCTCCTGTACATGGATGTCCAAGTCTTTTTCTATGTTTGGGAAATTATCTGTATTATTTCTCTGAAGAGGTTTCTAATACCCTTGATTTGTGCTTCTAGACCTTCTTCAATGCCTATTATCTGTAAGTTAGATAATTTCATATTATTCTGTATTTCTTGGATGTTCTGGTCATGCCATATTGTATTCTCTATATTGTTGACTATGTGGTCAGTTTTCAATAATCTGTCTTCCACGAGTGAGACTATATTTTCCATGTGATCTAGCCACATGGTGACTTCTATTGAGGTCTTTAATTCATTTATTGAGTCCTTTATTTTGCTCAAAGCCTTTTTTTGGTTCTTACTTAGGGTCTCAATTTTTCTATTCATATGTTCTTTCATTCCATGTACACTTTCTCTGATTTTATTTCTGAGGCTTTTGATCATATTGAAAATCAAAATTCTGAATTCTCCTCTGGCATTTCTTGCAGCTCAGTATTGGTGGTCTACCTTGTTGACATGTGGGAGTTTATTGTTTCTTCACTGGTCTTCATTCTTATTTTTTCAGAGTTCTCATGTTTGTATTTCTGTTGTTTTGGCATCCTCTTCCTCTTTGCATGAGAGTCCGGTGTCTATTTGTTGTCCCTTTATAATAAGGCCTATGCTTGAGGTATATATTTGCCTCTATAAATTTGTCCCATATAATCAAACTTATAAGTTTGTCCCCCAGAGCCTCATTAACAAGATATAGTTCTTAGTTGGTGCAGGCAAACAGGATTCTCTGATTGGCTACAGGTCACTGTACTCTCCAGGCCCAAACTTAGTAGGGCCAGAGACTATGATGTTCCTTTCAGAGCCTACAGCATGCTGGTTGGGATTTAATGCCCCACAGACACAACCACTGCTTTGCTGGTTGTGAATCCATGAAACTCTGCAGAACACTGACCTCTGGTCTCTGTGGATGCTGGGCATAAACTCATCAGGGCCAGAGATTACTATGTTCCAAGCTTGTGGCCTGGATAGCTGAGCTTTGAGGACCCAGGAACACCACCACTGATCTGCTGGTTGCAATCACATGGAGAACTGTCAGTCACTGGCTTGGGTGTCTCAGTTATTTAGCCCCAGGGACAACACTGCTGCTCTGGGTGGCTGAAATCAGGTGGGACCTTTCTGGCCTTTGGCCTTCATGCTTGTAGTGCCCAAACACTGCCAGGTGCAAGTTGATAGCCTTCTGAGCCTGCAGCAGGGTTGGCTGAGCTATTTCAACCCACAGATACCACTGCTGGTGGTCCTGTGGTGATTGCTGGAGACCCTGAAGGGGTGTGGTGAACTGCTGATTCTAAGTTCCTCCACCTGAATGTCCCTAAGGACTGTCTGCTAATTCACATTTCTGCCATGTCCAACTGTAGTCCCCACCCCCATGTCCACAGGGATGATTTGCCAACTCACAGACCCCAGGGGTTTGTTTGTTGTCACTCAAGTCCCTGTAGCTGTGCAGGCTCACATTGGAATGCTTTGTAAATTCACAGTCTTGACAAGTGCCACTCGGGACCCTGCAGGCAGGGATGAGTTCAGCTGCAGCCATAGGAGTTCTCTGGGTGGTTTGGCTGGTTGGTCTGTAGTTTCACAGTGGTCTTGATGAGGTGAGATGTACCCACTGGGGTCCCTGCAGGAAGGTCTGGTTGTTTCTTGGTCCGAGTTCAGCTGCAGCCGCAGGATTTCACTGGGTAGCCTGGGGAGTCGAGTGTTGAAGTATTCGAGCATGGAGAAAAGAGTGTGCTTGTTTTTGATGATAGTTTTTTCTAGTCACTGGCTCAACATGATTCTACTTCTTTGCTGGAGTTGGTCTTTGAGAGCCACGGTTCCTAGTAACCACTAGCCCAAGTGCAGGATAGCCAAGATGGCACTGCCTCTGCTTTCTGCTCACCTGAGGAGATGCATGGAACTCTTTTCAGTCCTCTGCTCTCTGTCCTGTGTCCAATTCCACTGCATTTTGATTGTCTTTCTTCTGTTGAGTTCTGACTGCTTTTCTTCTCTTGCCAAGAAGCAGTCTCCCTGCTGAATGAGTTCTGAGTCTCCGAGCAACTGAAACTCACTGTCTTCCTCTATTCTATCATCTTTAATCACAGTTTCTATAACTTGTTTTAATTAGCATTTTTCTGCTAGAAATAGGAATTTTAGGTTCATTGGTCATTTGTATTGTTTTATCTATAAATTGCCTGTCTATCACTACACAATCTGCCCTCACAGATATATCTTAAAAACCTTAAAAGCACAGTATTGACCACTTTGGTAAAATTTGGCAGTTCCTCAAAACGTTAAGCATAGATTTAACATATGACCCAGCAATTCTATGTCTATGCAGAAACTCAAAAGAATGAAAACACATGTTCACTCAAAAAGCTGTACATAAATGTTCATGACCACATTAATTCATAGTGGTCCAAAGTAGAAACAACCCATAGGTCAATAAGTTGGTGAATGAACAAATGAAATGTGGTATTTTCATATAATGAAACATCATTTGGTTATACAAAGGAATGAAGTACTGAGACATGCTATGACATGCATGAACCTCAAAAGATTATGCCACATGGAAGAAACAACTCTAAAGAGCCAAACATTGTGTAATTCCACTTCTATAAAATGTCCAGGACAGGAAAATCTATACACATAGAAGGTAGAATAGTGGTTTCTTGGGGCTGCAATTGGAGGATGTTGAGAATGACCTCTAATTTATACAGGTTTCTTCCAGGGGTGATGGAAATGTTCTAGAATGAGAGGGGTGATGGTTGCATGCCTTTGTGAACATGGTGAAACCCACATGCATAAAGGGTGAAATTTAGCTGGGCATGGTGGTGCACGACTGTAATCCCAGTAATTGGGATGCTGAGACAGGAGGATCTCAGGTTTGAGGACAGCCTCAGCAAGTAGCAAGACTCTCATTAACCTAGTGAGACTCTGTTTCAAAATAAAAATAAAATAGGGCTGGGATATAGCTCAGAGGTAGAATGCCTCTGTGTTCAATCCCCAGTACCACAAAAAAGAGGTGGAATTTATGGCATGTGACTTATATCAAAATCACAAATGCAGGCTATTGGTACTTTGAGGTCTCCCCCATGCCTTGGTCCACTGGTCAGCTCAGGATTCGTGCAGGGTTCTGCAGAAAGCTGCCTAGACCTCCTTGTTCCACAGGCAGTAGATGATGGGGTTGTACATAGGGGTGATAACCATGTAGGTCACTGACATTGCCTTGTTAAGGCCCATGGCTTACTTAATCTAAATTGCTGCCCAGTGGAAGAACTTTACCTGAGTCTCCTGAAATTCACTAGAGATTATTGTCACAAGAAACAAAGAATAAGCCATATATAAATATCACTGTGCTTCATTCAAAAGATAATGTTTTGCAACTCTTCCACTACCTCCTAGATAAAATCCAAGCTCCTTAGCATTTATATCCAAGCCCTGCCCTTCCAACATCTATAGTTTCCTTCCAGTGTAGGATTATTCCCTGCTCCTGTGATGTTCAATATATCAGTGTGACCTCTCACTAAAACACTGGCAAAGGCATCATCAAATCACAGTCTTCTCTCTTTCTTTGGGGGTTTAAAATAAAAGAACTACATGAAGGGAAACACACCAAGTATTGTGTGCATGTATTAAAGTATCACACTGAATCGCACTATGGTATATAATTATAATGAACCAATAAAAATATATAAATAAAAATTAAAGAACTGACTATGCTCTAGAAATATGAAGCCCTGAATAGTATACCAACTTTTCTTACAGAGAACTCAGAAACAAGTTTGTAAATATTTTCACATTTCCATACTTTGAGTGTTTTATTTAAAAAAGAAACAAACAAGATGGGCACAGTGGTGCTTGCCTTTAATTCCAGTACTTAGGAGACAGACACAGGAGAGTTGCAGGTTCGAGTCCAGCCTCAGTAACTTAGTGAGACCCCGTTTTAAAATAAAAAATAAAATGGGACTATACAGCTTGTAGGTAGAATGCCCCTGCATTCAATCCCCAATATCCTCTACACAAAGAAACAATGCCCCAGAAATTTCAAGAAACCCAGAGTTACATGTCAATTTTTCTAAGCAGAACTCAGAATAAAAATAATAGATATTTTCACATAAATACATCAAATTATTATTATTTTTAAGTTCTATTTCACTTAAATTATTTTTTAAAAAATATTATTTAACCTTTAAGAAAGGAAACCCTGCAATTTGCAACAGTATGAACAAATGAATGAATAAGGGTTGTCTTAGGCTAAGTGAAATAAGCCAGACAGAGAAAGATAAATGATGCGTGATCTCACTTGTATATTGAATCTCAAAATGGTAAATACACTGAAACAGAGCAGAGAGATGCACAGCATTTATGTTAGGGCAAACAGGGAGAGGTTGATTAAAGGGCAAAGCTTTCAGTTATAAGATGAATGAGTCCCAAAGACCAAATGGACAGCATGATTGTTATACTTAATAATAATATGTTGTATAATTTAAATTTGATAATAGAGTAGATCTAGAGGGAAACCCACCAAATGATGTGTGAATGTATGTTTGTGCCACTTTGAACCACTATGATGGATTATTACAATGCATTAATAAAAGCATAAAAGAAAAAAATCATAAGTATTCTCACCACGCCCACAAAAAGTTAAGTATGCAAGGTGATGGATATACTAATTAGTGTGATGGTGATCATTTTATATTTGCATATCAAATCATTACATTGTACATCTTGAATGCATATACTTTTTATTTTTCAGTTTTACCTCAAGATAAAAAGACTAACATAATTTCATATGGTGTTTTGCTTGATTTTATGTATAAAGCATGTATAACTTGATCACACTCAAATGTCAAAGCATACACATTTATTTCTTTTTTAATAGCTCATGGTTTATCGTATAATTAATGTAATATAATTAGTTGTATTAATTATAATTATATTATATAACTTAAAATTTTGACCTATGGTCTATATGGTTTATCTTATAATTAATGTGATATAATGTGATTAAATCCAGACATTATTATTTTAATTTTGAAACAGGGTCTAAGTTGCAAAGGAACTTACTAAGTTGCTAAGGCTGGCCATGAACCTTTGATCCTCCTGTCTCAGCCTCCCAAGTGCTGGGATTACAGGCATGTGTCACCATGCCTGGCTTAAATCTAGCCATTATTGACTGACATTTAAATTGCTTCTCATTTTTTTTGTTTCAAACAACAATGTATGAATAGCCTTGTTCATATTTTCTATCTAACTTGTGGGAACATACAAACTAACTTGGTGAATATGTACTAGTCATTTAGGAATAAAAATGATAGGATTGTTAAATACTCATCTATGGGCTTGCAAGTAAAATTAAACATATTTCCATGTAGGTGATTCAATATTTCTGATTCATCTTTGATGACTTGCTTTATCAGAAATTTCACTCAAGTTTCTCCTGGGTAGTTCAGATTTAAAGATTGTCATGAGCTCAGCAGCTAGGAAGACAATTACTCCAGTAGAGGAATTGTCCAGCCATTATTGATGAACATTTAAGTTGTTTCTCATTTTTTCGTTGCAAACAATGACACAATGAAAAGCTTTGTTTGCATTATCTATCTGTATTTATGGGAATGTACAAACCCACTGGTAAATATGTACCAGTCATTTAGGAATAAAAATGATAGCATTGTTAAATATGTATTTATGGATTTGTGAGTAAAGTTAAACATACTTTCACCTGGGTGACCAGATATTTATGATTCATCTTCGATGATCTGCTTTATCAGAGACTCTGTTCATGTTTCTCTTGGGTAGTTTAGTTAAATGATTGTCAAGAGCTCAACAGCTGGGAAGACATTTCCTCTAGGTTTTGCTTTGCTTTTCAAGGGTATTTATGGTGTTTGGGGTCAGGAAGGAGTTTAGTCAGGAGGTGAGTGGTCCAGGTCTGGACCATGGGAATCAAGGCCCATGAAGGGTCTTCTGTAGCACGGCATGGACCTCCTTGTTCAGCAAACAGTAGATGACTGGGTTGCACATGGGCGTGGCCACCGTGTAGATGACTGACAGCACCTTGTTGAAGTCCATGGATTTGATGCGGCTGGGACAGCAGTAGATGAAGAGAGCTGCTGAGTAGAAGATGCCCACGACCACCAGGTGGGAGGCACAGGTGGAGAAGGCTTTGTGGCGGGCGGCAACCGAGGGCATGCGGAGCACGGCCCTGCCAATGGCCACATAGGAGGCCAGGGCTACGAGAAGTGTGCCACAGAAGATGATGATGGCAGAGATGAAGTCCACCGGCTCAGTGAGGGCCACATGGGTACAGGACAGGTTGAGCAGAGGGGAGACATCACAGAAGAACTGGTTGAGGATGTTGGGACCACAGTAGGTCAGGCTGGCAAAGCATGTAGTCTTGATCACTGAGACCAACAGCCCACCCAGCCAGGAAGCCATGGCCAAGGCCAGGCAGACTTGGGGCCGCATGAGCAGGGGGTAGTGCAGCGGGCGGCAGATGGCCACGTAGCGGTCATAGGCCATGGAGGCCAGGAGGGTGCACTCAGTGCAGATGAGAGAGATGAAGAAGAAGAGCTGGGTCATGCAGGCCACGAAGGAAATATGGTAGGGTCCTGTCCACAGCCCCACCAGCAGGGTGGGTATGGTCACTGGACATGTAGCACATCTCCAGGCAGCTGAGGTTGCCCAGGAAGAAGTACATGGGCTTGCGGAGCTCACTGTGGCTGCAGATGAGGTAGATGATGAGCGTGTTCTCCAAGAGGGTCAGTAGGTAGAGAGTCAGGAAGATGGCGAATAGGAAGTCCCTGATGCCCAGCCTGGAGGACAAGCCCAGGAGGATGAACTCCTGGACTCTGATCAAGTTGGCCACCTGCAGGGTGGCCATCTGTGGAGAGACAAATTGAACCATTGTTACCTGCCCTGCCCAGGAGCAGTAGTGAAAACATAATTATGAGGATATCCACAGAGGCTGGAGACTCTAACGATGAACCACCCCCTCTTCTGTTGGAAACTGGCTGTTGAGTGGAAGATGCTGTAGGTTCATGAGGCAACTCTGTACCTGGTGACTCCTGGTGCTTTTCTTACTAAAATGTGACTTTTGAAAAAATGTGACAATCTGAAAATCAATATAATAACACTTGCTTCTCATGAAATTAAGAGAAGGAATGAATTGAAATTTACTATACTAAATAAGAAATTAGATGTATGTTTCTATCACTCTGAATCTCATTATGATGCACCAATAAAAATTATAATTATTTCGTTTTAGTTTTTTGGAAAAAAGTGTTCTTTCTAGATTGTTCTTTAAGTTTTCTTTTATACCCCATACACCAATTTAGGAGCATTCTCTGAACTGCAGAGTATGTCAGGACTGTAGGCTCTTATTGTGAAAAAATCCCTCCTTTCCAAATGTGATGTTATTTTCTAGATTTGTATTGTCCTGTATGTCACAAATGGTTATGTTAAAAAAGGATAAAAGGGCCATTTTCCCTCTGAATAATAATGGGGTTCTTACCAAAAATGACACATCATTCATTGGAAGGTTGGAGGTTCCATTTATTGTACCCTATCTATATCTATTAAATCCTATCTACATGCACAACTCTGTATTATCTGCACCCCATTTCATTTGGGGAGGCTAAGACCCACAGAGGAAACTTTTGATGTAAACTGGGGCACAGACTCTGCCCATGAGAACTTCTTTTTTTAAGAGTATGAACGTTTATTTTAAGCTAGGATGGAAGGACAGCAGAGTTTCCATGCAGGAGAAGAGACCCAAAAAGGGATAGCCCTGCTCAAGAAAATGTCTAAGATTCGTGGAGATCCTTTTATGTGCCAGGAACATACTATTACCCCTGAGCCACGTTCTTTGATTCTGTTTTCAGAGCAAAGTCTAGACAAGCTAGGGAAGCTCCGTGGCTGTGGTGAATTGAGCAGGTGAATTTACCTGATTGAGTTGGGAAGTTGGCTCTGGTGCTTCTAGATTTAAGTGGGGTGCCCATTCATTGCACCCAGGTATCACTCTCCAGACCCCAGATAGTCACTCTCCAGGGGGTAGGAGCCCGAAAATCTTCTGGGCAAGAGAAGAGCAATGGGATGGTCTGAGGTGGATGAAACTTCCCCTCTATATCCTACAGGGAACCCACTTTCTCTCCTCCCTGGTGCTTGCATGTTTGAATTCTTTGATCTCAAGATGTTCTACAGGTAGAACATTCCCAATTATTTTTGCCACATTTAATGGACAAAGCATTCCATACTCCTCCCAGAATGATCATGGTTCTCTACAATGCAAAGTGGTCCTATCAAAGAAAAACAGTGCAGAGATACAGCTGTCCATTGCCCCTATACCAACTCCAGGCTGATGTTGTCAAAAATTCAACCTCCAGCTAGGCTTGGTGTTGTACATCTTTAATCCTAGTACTTGGGAGACAGAGACAGGAGGATCACAGGCTTGAGGATAGCTGCAGCAACTCAGTGAGTCCCTCAGCAACCTAAATAAAAGATAAAATAGGGCTGGAGGTATAGATCAAAGGTAGAATGCTCTTGGGTTCAAGCCCTAGTACCCAAAAGAACACACCCAAATTTCAACCTCCAGATATTGGCCTAAGCCCTGGGTTCAACTTTCCTACCTTGAAGAAGTGATTAAGACTGACTTCTCTCTCCTCTCTTTTTTCCCTCCCTCCCTCCTTTTCCTTTCTCATAAGTAATGATCATTTTATTTCTGCCTTATTATTATAATACATGGATATTAAAAAATTCTCAAGTACATGTTGCTCTTATCTCTGACACCTAGGTGGACAATTGCCAACTAGTTTCCTGGTGTGTCTTGAAGGCTAGCCCTGAGAACATCCTTACACTCAAGTGTAGGTGTCTTTTTTTTTTTTTGCGGTACCGGGGATTGAACGCAGGGGCGTTCTACCTCCACGCTACGCCCCCGGCCCTATTTTTTGTACTTTATTTTGAAACCGGATCTCATGAAGTTGCAGAGGGCCTCACTAAGGAGAGAGAGAGAGAGAGAGAGAGAGAGAGAGAGAGACAGGGAGAGAGAGAGAGAGAGAAAGAGCGCGCGTGTGCGCGAGCTGAGGCTGGCAAGTGTAGGTGTCTTGACACTTCAAAACCTAAATGTTTTCACTAATAATTTATCATTTTTTCTGTTTTGGTACTGAGAATTGAACTCAGGGGCATTCTGCCTCTGAATTACACCCCCGGCACTTTTTATTTTTTATTTTGAAACAGGGTTTCACTAAGTTGCTGAGGCTGGTTTCGAATCTGCAATCCTCCTGTCTTAGCCTCCCAAGTACTGGGATTATAGGCATGTGCCACCACACCTGGGTTTTGTCTTGGTATTGGGATTGAATACAGAGGTGCTTTGCCTCTGGGCTACACCCATAACCCTTTTTGTTTTTTATTTTGAAACAGGGTCTTGATAAATTGCAAGACCTCAAACCTGTGATTTTCCTGTCTCAGCCTCCAAAGTACTAGGATTACAGGTGTGCTCAACCACACCTGGCTAATAATTTATCTTGAAGTGGATTCCATGTCATCCTGGATCTTCCCTCTTCCAGTATGGTGGAAGCACAAGTTCCTTGGGTGGAGGCGCAATGGCCATTGGTTTCCTCCTAGAGATCTCTCCCACCCTTTGGGACATAGCAGAGATCATGGAGCAGATCCAACTTGTCTTCTATCCCCTAGACCCAGCACAGTGCATGGTAAGACAACTTCATTTTGATAAAAGTAAATGAATTCTCATGAGCATTGAGTAAGGAAAAATCTTGAATTCAGAGACAGCAGCACATAGAGCCTCATGCCTGTGTTACCTGCACACAAGGAGGGAGGTATGAAGGGTCTGGATTAATTGAGCACACCCAACAGCTGTGTGTCCATTCTCCGACATTTGTTGAGCACTTGCTGTGTCTCTAGCCCTGTGCTAAGAATGTCCACATATTATCTCATTTGTTCTTCACACAAGCTCCTGTGAGATAGAACATGCAGCATTATCTGAAGAAGAAAAAACCATGCCAGGGACAAGCAGGAATGTGTCTATTAAATGGGTTCAGAGTCCACCCAGGCATGATGGAGCACACCAGTAATCCCAGTACTTGGGAGGCCAAGATGGGGATTTCAGGTTCAAGGCCAGTCTCAGAAACTTAAGTGAAGCTCTCAGCAACTTAGTAAGACCCTGTTTCAAAATTTAAGAAAAAGAGGGCTGGAGCTCAGAGGTGGAATGCACCTGGGTTCAATCCCCAGTTACACACACACACACACACACACACACACACACACACACACACAAGTGTTCGAAGTCCATAGGTGGCAACTGAGTTTATTAAATGAAAATCAAATCAGAACATAGTTTCAGAAATTTTAGGTAGTGGAGGGGTGGCAGGCTACATGAGTTCTAACCATGATGAAAGGTGACCCTAAAAAGGTGATACGTCTGGGTATGGTGTGCATGCTTGTATTCCAGTCCTTGGGAGGCAGAGACAGGATGATCATAGGTTCAAGGCCAGCCTTAGAAACTTAGTGAGACCCTCAGCAACTTAGAGAGCTCCTGTTTCAAAAAAAAATTAAAAGGACTGAGTGTGTACAGAATTCCCCTATGTTCAATCCCCACTAGAAAAATATAAAACCAAAAACCAAAAAAAGTTCAGACCCAGTGTTGGTCCTAGCAGTGCGAACCTGTCTCTTGTCCCAACTAAGGACTACAGTGGCTCAGCAGCCATTGTGGCTGGTGGGAGCTGCCCGTGGTGCTGAACGGGCTTCGCTTTGGCTCTTGGAAATGGTGTTTACTGCAATCTTAAAGAGGAGCCCTTATTAGCAGGTCCCTGAGAAGACTTGTATTCAATATTAAGAATGGAGCTGTCAGCCTGGCATGGTGGCTGATGCCTGTAATCTCAGAACTTGGGAAGCTGAGACAGGAACATTGCAGGTTCGAGGCCATCCTCAGTAACTTAGTGAGACCCTGTTTCAAAGTAAAAAATAAAAAGGACTGGGGGTGTAGCTCAGAGGTAGAATGCCCCCCTGAGTTCAATCCCCAGTACCACACAAAAAATGGAGTTGTTGTTAGCCCAGTTGAGTGCTGGAGGGTGAGGTGCTCCTCTTTCTAAGATGTCTTCTGCCCTCCTCCTTCAGTTCTCCCTCTTAACTGGCTTCCCTTGCCCTGATGTCCCTCCTTCCTGATTCTACCTTTGATATTCATTCTCCTCCTATCCACATCACTTTATCCATTAATTATTTTCTAGGTTACACTACCTGACTGGTGACTTCATATGCAATTAGATATTCCTGGAATATATGTTTAAAAAACTCCTCAGTGCACACATATTGATCACATCAGCACTCTAAAGCCCAGGATTAAAATAATCAGAGACCATTCTGCCTAATCATGAACTATCTCTCAATAGCTGTGCCAAGCTAGAAAGAACATGATCATAATAAAACTGGTTTTGTTCCCACAGAGGAGATTGGCCCATGAGCTTTTTAACTCTGTGCCTTGAATAGGCTACCACACTTCTTTGATTTCAGTTTCAAGTTATTCAACAATAGCGATAATCATCTCTAACCCTAACCTAACCCTAACCCTAACCCTAACCCTAACCCTAACCCTTAAACAATATAATTTCTTTGCCGTAGGAAATGAGGCAAATTGCATGGTCATTAAGACTTAGGATCAAGAGTTAACAGAACTTAATTTGAGTCCTCTTATCATAAACAAAACCCAGGAGTCCTTTTACGAAAAAGTAGGCTCTTGACTGGTAGAAGTCTTTTTTTTTTGGTACTGGGGATTAAACCCAGGGACATTCTACCTCTGAGCTATACTCCAAGCCCCTTTTTTTGGTACTAGGGATTGAACCCAGAGGCATTCTACCTCTAAGCTATACCCCAGCCCATTTTTTATTTCTTATTTGGAAACAAGGTCCAGATAAGGTTGCTGAGAGCCTTGCTAAGTTGCTGAGGCTAGCTTTGAACCTGCAATCCTCCTGTATCAGCCTCCCAAGTACTGGGATTATAGGTGTGTGCCACCATGCCAGGCTCTCCAAGCCCCTTAAAAAATTTTTTTCAAGTAGGGTCTTGATAAATTGCTGAGGGTAAGTTTCTGAGGCTGGCCTCAAATCTGCAATCCTGTTTCAGCCTCCCAAGTACTGGAATTAGAGAGATGCACCATCAGACCCAGCTAGTAGTGGATAAATATCCTATTGCTCATGTCTGTCTAACTTCAAGACCTTTGTTTTTAACTACTACTTTCTACCACCCCCAAAATTTGGTCATATAGTGCTATTATATCAAATTGATGAATTATAAGAATAGAATAGTTACTCTTACATTGTAGAATATAGAAAAGAGACTTAAAGAGTACAATCCTTGTAGAGATCAGTATGGATGTTCCTCAAAAGAATAGGAATGGAACCACCATATGATCCAGCTATACCTCTCCTTGGTATCTTTCCAAAAGAATTAAAGTCACAATACTATAGTGATACCTGCACACCCATGTTTATAGTGGCACAATTCACAATAGCCAAATTATGGAACCAACCTAGGTAATTGTCAACAGATGAATGGATAAAGAAAATGTGACACATACACACAATAGAATTTTACTCAGCCATAAAATACTAAATTATGTCATTTTCAGGAAAATGGATGAAACTAGAGAATATTATGCTAAGTGAGATCAGCCAAGTGTCAGAAAGTCAAGGGTCATATGTGTTCTTTCATATGTGGAAACTAGAGAGAAAATAGTAAGTGAAAGGGACCTCAGATAAGTGAGAGAGAGACAAGTATAATAGTGGAAGGGGATTAGGGCAGGAGGTGGGCAGGGGAAAAAGGAGGACTGAGGAAGGAAACAGTTCAAATAATGCTATGTCCATATATGAAGGTACTACCTATCTCACTAGTATGTATGAGGAGGTGGGTAGTGAGGTGGGATGTGGAGGGAAACACACCAATTGCTGTGTGCATATATATTTGTATCACTTTGAACCTCACTATGGTGTATAATTACAATGCATCAATAAAAGTATATAAAATAGATTAAGCAGTTTTCCTAGTGTCACACTGCTCTAATGTCCGCCACTTCTGATGCTCTTCTTTCTTTGTGAAAAACTCTTACTTAAAAAGTGCTGGCGGAATGGAGTGGAACTAAAGTCTACTTCTGCTGCTGTGGTGGTGCACTCCTGTAATCCCAGTTACTTGGGAGGCTGAGGTAGGAGGATCACAAGTTTGAGGCCAGCATGGACAATATAGCAAGACTCTGTCTCAAAAATAAAATAAAATAAAATATTTAAAAGTAATCCTAATACTTGGGAGACTGACACAGGAGGATTTCAGGTTCAAGGCCAGCCTCTGAAACTTAGTGAGACCCTCAGAAACTTAGCAAGGCCCTGTTTCAAAATAAAATAGGTCTGGGAGTGTAGCTCAGAGGTAGAGTGCCCCTGGGTTCAATCTACAGTACCAAAAAAGATAAAAGGATATTTATCAACTACTAATTATATGATATTCAAGAGGTCATTAGACCTATCTGTGCCTAACTGTGTGTGTGTGTGTGTGTGTGGAGAGAGAGAGAGAGAGAGAGAGAGAGAGAGAGAGAGAGAGAACTACTACTTTGGAGGGGTAAATCAGTTATTATAATTCCCTTAAAGTATTTAGAATCTGTACTTGGTTTGCCTTGGATATTCTACAAAGAACCTTTCTTTTTGTTGATCCTGTCTTCACCCCAAAGAACAGCAGTGGATCTTCTCACCTGGTGGTTGAGAGTAAATAACTACAGATCCTCTTTTGCTGATGCTGCACCTGGAGGAGACTCTGGTATCCAGATGAATTCAGCTTCTGCCCAGAGGAGGAGACTCCTAGGGACAGAACAGCTTTTCAGTCCATCTTGGAGGGAGCTGTTTTTGGTCCTGAAACAGGCACACCCTTGTTCTCTGTCCTAAAACAGGTCCTGTGTCTCCTCCTGCTCTAGATTCTCCAAGCTGCTGAACAGAGGGCTCACATGTTGAGAAGGAGGCCAGGACACAAGAGTAAACCTCAGCTCTGAACCTTAGAGACTTTCCTGGTCCCTATGTACTTGGAGAAGAGGTGAAGAGGAAAGTGTTTTACAGATGCTCGGCAGAGGCTGAGTGAGGGAGGAGGGACAGATGAAAGGCAGCTTTCAGATTGCCCTCAGTTCAGGTCAATGTGCATTGACCGATGTCTTCCCAAGTTCCAGGTCCTGTTCTTAGAGCATGGGGTATAGAGATGAATGAGGAACAGTTCCAGCCTTGCATCTATTAGTCCTGAACATGACAGAACACACCAACATGGGAATAAGTTATTGTGAGATCATAAGTAATTGTGAGAAGCACTTGTGGAGCTGAGGATCACAGGAGGGGAACTTAAAGAATACATTATCTCAAAATCTGATTATCAAAAGCATATTTTTACACCTGTATTCAGAGCAGCAGTATTCATAGAAGTCAAAATATGGAAGCAATCCAGGTGTCCACCAAGGGACATACAATGAAATATTATTCAGCCTTAGGAAGTGAGGAGATTCAGACCTGTGCTATAATGGGATGAACCTTGAAATCATTGTGCCAAGTGAAATAGTCACAAAGATACATACTGTGTAACTTCACTTATATGAGTTACTTAGAGGACCCAGGTGCATAGTCAGAAAGTATGATGATGGTTGCTGAGGGCTGGGGGCAGGGAGAATGGGTTAGAGTTTAAAAGCCATAGGATGAGCCAGGTGTAGTGGCACATGCCTGTAATCCCAGTACTTGGATGGTTGAGACAGGAAGATCTCAGGTGGTTTGAGGCCAGCCTCAACAACTTAATGAGATCTTTAGCAACCTAGTGAAACCCTCTTTCCTTCCTTCCTTCCTTTCTTTTTATCTTTTCTTTCTTTTTTTTGGTACTTGGAATTGAACCCAGGGGCATTCTACCTCTGAGATATCCCCCAGTCCTATTTATTTATTTATTGTGGTACTGGGGATGGAACCCATGGGCATTCTACATCCGAGTTACACCCCCAGCCCTATTTTTTATTCTTTATTTTGAAACAGGGTCTCACTAAGTTGTGGAGGGCCTCACTAAGTAGCTGAGGCTGGTCTCAAACCTGCAATCCTCCCGTCTCAGCTTCCCGAGTACTGGGATTACAAGCATGCAGCACCATGCCCGGCTTATTTTTTTGTTTTTAAACAGGGTCTCACTAAGTCATGGAGAGCCTCACTAAATTGCTGGGGCTAGCTGCAAACCTGTGATCCTCCTGTCTCAGTGTCCCAAGTACTGGGATTACAAGCATGTGCCACCGCACACAGCTGAGACCCTGTTTCAAAATAAAAAAATAAAATGGAGCTGGGGATGTAGTTCAGAGGTAGAACACCCCTGGGTTCAATCCTCAGTGTTGAGGGCTGTTTTAGGACCACACATTGAGATTAACATCTTGGACCAACTCTGCTGTGTACACAGTGCCTGGTCGAGTGGAATCTGTCTGCAAGCGGACAAATTCCCTGGGACTTGATGGGATCGATAGCGTGTGGACTTTGATGTCCTCTGCATCTACTAATGTTTAACTCCTCCTTCCCCTCAATTGTTTTATGACCCCACCTTGCTGCCTCTCTTTATCTGGACCTGTGATATTCGCTGGTTTCTGTGTTTAGTTGTTTTTATGAGGCTTTGTCTAAACTTTCAATAAAGGCAAGGCACTGGCTGCTAGAGGCAGGAGATTTTTGAGTTGCCTCCTCTCCAGCTGACCCCGATATTAAAATAATAGTCTTGGACCTAGAGTTGTTCATGCGAGGGACTTCAGCAAGCAGCAACCGTGGCACCGGTCCATCACACCCCAGCATAATAAATAAATAAATAAATAAATAAATAAATAAATAAATAAATATGTTGGGGGTATATCTCAGAGGTAGAATGCCTTGGGTTCAATCCCCGGTAACCTCCTCGCCCCCCCACACACGTGCACATGCCCCATAGTATCATTTTTGCAAGATGAAGAGTTCTGGAGATGAATGGAGATGATGGAGTTAATTCCACAGAACTAGATACTTATGAATGGTTACTGTGGTAAATTTTATGGCAAATTTTGTTGTGTACATTTTCTACAATCAAATGTAATTAATTAATTAGAAGAAAATGCTGTACAGTGGAGGGGACACTTCATTTGAGTCTCCAGAAAGTGTAATTCATACAAGAAACCAACAAAGACATAATCCATATAGAAATATTCTGTGTTGAGCCCGGCCTGGTGGCGCATGCCTGTAATCTCAGTATTTATGAGGCTGAGACAGAAGGCCAGCCTTGGCAACTTAGTGAGACCCTGATTTAAAATTAAAAAATAAAATAGGGCTGGGGGAGTAGCTCAGAGGTAGAATGCCTCTGGATTCAATCCTACCCCCTGCAAAAAAGAAAATCATATTACTGTAATATATTCTAAGGAGAAAGGTATAAGATCATTCCTTTGCCTGCTAGATAAAATCATAACTGCTTTGCATGTTATTCTAGCCTGCCCTTCCAACATCCATAATTTCCCCTCAACATAGGATATTCCCTACTCCTCAAATGTTCAATATGTTGGTGAAAAAATCATCAAATCATAGTTTTCCCCTAGTATTTTGGGGGATGAAAAGAATCAACAATGCCTTAAGAATATCATGAGACCCTAAGTAATAGCATCGACCTCTACAAGCAAGAATTTAGGGCCGGGCGTGGTGGTGCATGCTTGTAATCCCAGTACTTTGGGAGGCAGAGACTGGAGGATCCGGGTTCGCAGCCAGCCTCAGCTCTTTCTCTCTCTCTCTCTCTCTCTCTCTCTCTCTCTCTCTCCTTAGTGAGGCCCTCCACAACTTCGTGAGACCCGGTTTCAAAATAAAGTACAAAAAAATAGGGCCAGGCTATCAAAATGTATAATTACAATGTACCAATAAATGAACATAAAAAGTTTAAAAAAAAATAGGGCCAGGGATGTAGCGCGGAGGTAGAACGCCCCTGGGTTCAATCCCTGGTACTGCAAAAAAAAAAAATTAGAAACAATTTTATTGATATTTTTACATTTTCATATTTTAGACATTTTATTGAATGATAAGAAATCTCATAAAACCTGAAGTAACATGTTGGCTTTCCCAATGGAGAATTCAGAATCAAAGTCATTGATGTTTTTGACACTTTTTTTTTGCAGTACTGGGGATTGAACCCAGGGGAATTCTACCTCTGAGCTACACCCCCAGCCCTAATTTTTATTCTTTACTTTGAAACAGGGTCTCACTAAGTTGTGGAGGGCCTCACTAAGTAGCTGAGGTTGGCTGTGAACCTGGATCCTCTTGTCTCAGCCTCCCAAGTACTGGGATTATAAGCGTGCACCACCATGCTGGCTTCATTTTGACACTTTAAAATTATTTTTATTTAATCTATCTCCAAAAATAATACAGTAAATTTCAGTTTGCTGAAATCAGTGAAAAATTCAAAAGCATACTCATAGAAAATTATTTTTCTAATACACTTTCCACTTACTCTCTTGCCCCTTTGCCTTTCTATCCAACCTGCGGTATTTGTGTGAAAACTTCCATTTCTTTATCCTTGATGGTGTGTGACACAAAGTACTCTGACTCCCAGCTTTCCCAGATTGTCCCCTCTGACAAGATTGTCCTTTCCTGTGATGAAATCCAATTAATCCTTTAAAATCCAAATCAAGTTCACTGCATTTGAAAAATATTTATTAACTCCCTTTTTCTCAAGGCAGACAAAATTAGACCCCTCCTCTTATACAGCCATGTAGTGTGATAGAATTACTTCTGGACCTTTTATGGGCCTGGTAATTGTTGGTCAAGCATTCACCTTTCAGATGGGGACAGAAGAGTGCTCCGGAGTATTGATTTCAACTGACTTGAAATTCAGCTTTTGACCCATATTTTGATAGCTGTACAACACTGACAGATAAGTAGACTCTAAACTTTCCCTATAAAATGAGATAACTGCCTTTCTTCCGTGGTCATTGGGGAGATAAAAAATGTTAATGCAACTGGGCGTGGTGGCACATGCCTATAATCAGTAACAGTACTTGAGAGGGTGAGACAGGAGGATTGTGGGTTCGAGGCCAGCCTCAGCAACTTAGCAAGATCCTCAGCAACTTAGCGAGACCCTGTTTCAAAATAAGTAATAAAAGGTGATGGGAGTGTAGAGTGCCCCTGGGCTCAATTCTCTGAACCAAAGGGGGGAAAAAAGAGTGTTAATGCATATAAGTCACTCAGCTCAATGTGAATTAAATTCCCCCAAATAGAAGCATTTTCATTGTTACTATGATACAGTTATAAAGCCACACTTTTTTTTAAACTTTTTTTTGGTACTGGGGATTGAACCCAGGGGCATTCTACCTCTGAGCTACACCCCCAGCCCTATTTTTTTAATTCTTTATTTTGAAACAGGGTCTCACTAAGTTGCAGAGAGCCTCACTAAGTAGCTGAGGCTGGCCGTGAACCCGAATCCTCTGGTCTCAGCCTCCCAAGTACTGGGATTACAAGCGTGCACCACCACGCCCGGCTAGCCGCACATATTTTTGAAAATTAAATTAGTGAATATATTTCACACATCAACCTGATGTTGGACCATAAATACTAGTTTGTCTCCACCCCAATGCTAACAATAATGACTTAGTGTCCTACTACAACACTCTCAGGACTCTTCTTCTGAAGCAGTTCTATTAAATAGAGGGGCAGAAAGTTAAAAAAATTATAGTGTTCAGGTCTGGACCACACACTAGGTGTGTGATGTTGGACAAATCACCTCCCTGAGGTTCAACTTCATGCTCTGTAAACAGGAAATGGTGTGGGCAGCTCAATAGCTGTGTATGTCTAGAGAGACAGTCAGCATAAAAATACAGCAATTACACATACATAATAGAGGCTGAAGATGAAGGACAGGATTGTAGTGTATCCCAACATGGTATCACCACCATCACTATCACCATCACCATAATCATCACCACTACCATCACCATCTCCACCATCACCATCATCACCATCATCACAAACACATAGCATTTACTATGCTGTAGGTACAATTCTACTGATTGTACAGGTTTTAAAATTTGTATAGCTAAATTCATAACATCTTTACATGGTTCTCAATTTCTTATTCTTAGATGTTCATGAGAATCTCAACTCCAAGTCTCCCAATTCCAAACCCAGCCTCCTGAGATACTACTGGATGTTCCCTTCTGAAGATGGCTTTTGAGTTTTTAATCAATGGGGATAGCTATGAGAATGGAAAATGGAGCATTCATTGAGCACCAACTGTGTTCTGGGCACTGTGCTAGGTGCTTCCACATACCCCCTGCTTAGTATTAACAGCTCTGTGAGGTACATATGGCTATGTTCTCACCTCACAGATGAGAAAACAGAGGCCAGGGAAGTCAATTCCCAGTTCCCATATTCAAGAAAATAGAGAGTTACAACTCAAATCCAAGTCTGTCTTCTAGAAAAAAACAATAGTAGTAGATCTAGATCCTTTAAGTGGTAGACTATAAGTGGAAAAGAATAAACTCTTCTCATGCATTTAATTGTGTTAAAAATATCATACTGGGCCAGGGGTGGTGGCGCACGCTTGTAATCCCAATAATTGGGAGGCGGAGACCGGAGGATTCGGGTTTGCCGCCAGCCTCAGCTACTTAGTGAGGCCCTCCGCAACTTCGTGAGAGCCGGTTTCAAAAATAAAGTATAAAAAAATAGGGCTGGGGCCAGGCGTGGTGGCGCACGCTTGTAATCCCAGTACTTTGGGAGGCGGAGACCAGAGGATCCGGGTTCGCGGCCAGCCTCAGCTCTCTCTCTCTCTCTCTCTCTCTCTCTCTCTCTTTCTCTCTCCCTGTCTCTCTCTCTCTCTCTACCTAGTGAGGCCCTCCGCAACTTCGTGAGACCTGGTTTCAAAATAAATTATAAAAAAATAGGGCCGGGGGTGTAGCATGGAGGTAGAAAGCCCCTGCGTTCAATCCCCGGTACCGCAAAAAAAAAAAAAATTAACTCATTATCCAGCTAACTTTTAGAAATAAAATCAGGAAGTCAGATCACTTCAAAGGATAGAAACCCCAACCAAAAAGGCTTAAGTAAAAGTGAATTCATTTGTTCCTATAAAAGGAATTCCCACAGGTAGGACAGACTTCAGGCATGGCTAGATCCAGGAACTCAAGAGTCAGTAGAACCTCGTTTCTATCCCTTGGTTGGTTTTGATTTTTGTTGCACTGACTCCATTATCAAGTTGGAACTCCCTGTTAAAGACATCTATGCGCTTATGTCTTCATAGCTGTTAGTGTATGGACAAAGAGGACTCTGAAAAAGGATCTTGGGATATGGATCTCTGGAATAGATTCCATTAATATTGCAAACTCCTCACTTATCCCTATATGAATGTTGATTGACGGATAACTTCACAATTTTCCTCACATAGAGGGTATCCATTACCCCTTGCCTTTGGATTTGCTGTGCTTCATTGGCTAATTAGTGTAACTGGATGTGATATGACTAGTCTTGAAAATCCTAGCCGGGCGTGGTGGCGCATGCTTGTAATCCCAGTACTTTGGGAGGCGGAGACCAGAGGATCCGGGTTCGCGGCCAGCCTCAGTTCTCTCTCTCTCTCTCTCTCCCCCGGACTCTCTCTCTCTCTCTCTCTCTCTCTCTCTCTCTCTCTCCTTATCGAGGCCCTCCACAACTTCGTGAGACCTGGTTTCAAAATAAAGTATTAAAAAATAGGCCCAGGGGTGTAGCGCGGAGGTAGAACGCCCCTGGGTTCAATCCCTGGTACCGCAAAAAAAAAAAAAAAGAAAAAAGAAAATCCTTTGTGCAACTGGACCTCCCCACGTATACCTCAACTCTCCAACACATAGGCACTGGTAGAAACTTCCTCAATAAGGCTCCCCAAACTCAAGAAATAAAAGTGAGAATTATTAAATGGGATGGCATTAAATTAAAAAGCTTCTGTTCAGCAAACAAAACAAC
The DNA here is from genome assembly GCA_004027185.1 of Glis glis. Lineage (NCBI taxonomy): Eukaryota > Metazoa > Chordata > Mammalia > Rodentia > Gliridae > Glis > Glis glis. Next base: position 51,766 of record PVJS01004749.1, read on the forward strand.
CAAGAGTCTGAAGAGAGAGCCTACAGAATGAGAGAAAATCTTTGCCAGCTACTCCTCTGATAGAGGACTAATACCTAGAATATACAAAGAACTTAAAAACTTAACACAAAAAGCCAACCCAATAAAAAATGGGCAATTGAACTGAATAGACACTTCTCAAAAGAAGAAATATAAATGGCTAGTAAATATATGAAAGAATGTCAACACCATTAGCAATCAGGGAGATGCAAATCAAAACTATCCTGAGATTCCATCTCACTCCAGTTAAAATGGCAATCATCAAGAACACAAACAACAATAAATGCTGGTGAGGATGTGGGGAAATAGGATTTGTTTTTTGGTGTGTGTGTGTGTGTGTGTGTGTGTGTGTGTGTGTGGTACTGGGAATGGAACCCAGGGGCCTTCTACCTCCGAGCTACACCCCCAGACCTATTTTTAAATTTTTTATTTGGAAACTAGGCCTCACTAAGTTGCTGAGGCTGGCTTCGAATCTGTGATCCTCCTGTCTCAGCCTCCCAAGTACTGGGATTACATGTGTGTGCCACCACGCCCAGCTGAAATAGTAATGCCTATATACTATTGGTGGGACTGCAAATTAGTACAACCACTGTGGAAATCAATATAGAGGTTCCACAGAAGACTGGTAATGGAATCATCATGTGATGCAGCGATACTACTCCTCAGTATCTTTCCAAAGGAAATGAAGTCAGAATATTATAAAAATACATGCATATCCATGTTTATAGCAGCACAATAGCCAAATTATGGAACCAACCTAGATGTTTGTCAACAGATGAATGGATTATGAAGCTGTAGTATATACACACAATGGAATTTTATTGTTATAAAGAAGAATAAAGTTATGTCATTTTTAAGAAAATGGATGGAACTACAGAATATTATGCTAAGTGAGATCAGTCAGTCTCAGAAAGTGAAGGGTTGTATTTTTTTCTCTCATATGTGGATGCTGGAAAAAATTGGGAAACAAAAGGAATTTCAGATAAACAAGGAAAAATAAAATTTTACTCTAAAATTTATGAATGTATTATGTCTTCATGGCAAATGTAGAGACACAAAGAATTTTTCTTCCTTTTTATTTTTGGTACTGGAGATTGAACCCAGGGGCATTCTATCTTCAAGCTACTCCCCCAGTCCTTTTTATTTTTATTTTGAAACATGGTCTTGCTAAATTGTTGAGAGTCTTGCTAAATTGCTGAAACTGGCCTCAACCTGCAATCCTCCCATCTCAGCCTCCCAAATACTGAGATTAAGGCTGTGTACCACTGTGTACAGATAGAAATAAAGAATTCTATTTATTTATTTATTTATTTAGGAGCTGGGAATAGAACCCAGGGGAATTCTACCTCCCAGCTACACCCCCAGCCCTATTTTTATTCTTTATTTTGAAATAGGGTCTCAGTAAGTTGCAGAGGGCCTCACTAAGTAGTTGAGGCTGGCCACAAACCTGCGATCTCCTGTCTCAGCCTCCCAAGTACTCGGATTACAAGTGTGCACCACCACGCCTGGCTTAAAGAATTCTTTTTAAAATAGCTTCCTAATATTTCATGATATGAAGAGATCATAATTTATTAAGTCATTAGCTTATTGATTGATATTCACATTTTTCCAGTTTGGGACACTTACAGCAATGCTACAATGCATTTTCTTATATGAATATTTTTATAGAACAGTGCTTTAATTTCTCTATGAGATATTTGCAAAAGTGGAGGTGTTGGGTCAAAATGTAGGAATGCTATAATTTTAATGGGTGCTGCCAGGTTGCTCTCCAAGAAGGTTCTAACAATTTATGCCATCACTCTTAATATATGAGAGAGTTTCTACTTTTCCAAAGCCTCCCTAGTTCTAGGTGTAAAAATAAATTGCCTCTGGGTGCAGTGGTGCACACCAGTTGCTTGAGGCCAGCCTCAGCAACATAGTGAGGCCCACAGCAACTTAACAAGACCCTGTTTCAAAATAAAAAATAAAATAGGACTGGGGATATAGCTTGGAGAGAATGCTCCCAGTTCAATTGCCAGTACTACCAAAGAGAGAGAGAGAGAGAGAGAGAGAGAGAGAGAGAGAGAATGTCCCATAAATATCAAGAAACCCAAAGTAACAAGTCAACTTTCCTAAGCAGAACTCAGAATCAAAATAATATCTTCACAGAAATCAATTTATTATTAATTTTATTTCACTTAAATAACTTTACAAGATATTTTTTAGCCTTAAAAAGGAAACACTACCATTTGCAACAATATGGATGAATGATCAAATGAATCTGGGGTGCCCTATGCTAAGTGAAATAAGCCAGACAGAGAAGATAAATGATGCATGATCTCACTTGTATTTAGAATCTCAAAATGGCAAATACCCTGAAATGGAGCAGAGAGGCACACAGTATTTGTGTTAGGGACAAACAGGGAGAGGCTGGTCAAGGGGTAGCACTTTCAGTTATAAGATGAATAAGTCCCAAAGTTCAAATGGACAGCATGATTGTTATACTTAATAACCGCAAAAAAATAATATGCTGTAAGCTGAAATTTGATAAGAGAGTAGACCCATAGGGAAACACACCAAATGGTATATGCATGTATGTTTGTGCCACTTTGAACCTCACTATGATAGATCATTACAATGCACTTATAAAAGTATAAAAGAAAAATATCATAAGTTATTCTCACGCACACACACAAAGTCAAGTATGTGAGGTGATAGACATGCTCATTAGTGTGATGGTGATCATTTTATATTTGCATATCAAGTCATCACATTGTACATCTTGAATGCATATACTTTTTGTTTGTCAATTATACCTCAATTAAGGTAAAAAGACTAACAGAATTTCATACTGTGTTTTGCTTAATTTTATGTATAAAGTGAGTCACGCTTGGTTGCACCTCTATTTCAAAACATACAGATCTATTTCTTTTTTATAGCTCATAGTTTATTTTATAATTAATGTAATAGAATTAGTCATATTAATTACATTACATAAATTATCATTATAATTTGTGATCTCTGTGGTTAATCTTATAATTAATATGATATAATATGGTTAAATCCAGCCACTAGTGATGGACATTTAAGTTGTTTCTGATTTTTTTTCATTGCAGATAATGATGCAATGAAAAGTGTTGTTTGCATTATCTGTACTTATGGGAATGTACAAACTCACTGGTAAATATGTACCAGTCATTTAGGAATAAAAATGATAGCATTGTTAAATATGTATTTATGGATTTGTGAGTAAAGTTAAACTTACTTTCACCTGGGTGACCCGACATTTATTATTCATCTTCGATGATTTGCTTTATCAGAGACACTGCTCATGTTTCTCTTGGATAGTTCATATTTACTGATGGTCAAGAGCTCAGCAGCTGGGAAGACATATCCTCTAGTTTTTGCTTTGCTTTTCAAGGGTATTTCTGGTGTTTGGGGCCAGGAAGGATTTTAGTCAGGAGGTGAGTGGTTCAAGTCTGGACCACGGCTATCAAGGCCTGTGGAGGGTCTTCCGGAGCACGGCATGGACCTCCTTGTTCTGCAGGCAGTAGATGACCGGGTTGCACATGGGTGTGGCCACTGTGTAGATGACTGACAGCACCTTGTTGAGGTCCATGGATTTGATGCGGCTGGGACGGCAATAGATGAAGAGAGCTGCTGAGTAGAAGATGCCCACGACCACCAGGTGGGAGGCACAGGTGGAGAAGGCTTTGTGGCGGGCGGCAACCGAGGGCATGCGGAGCACGGCCCTGCCAATGGCCACATAGGAGGCCAGGGCTACGAGAAGTGTGCCACAGAAGATGATGATGGCAGAGATGAAGTCCACCAGCTCAGTGAGGGCCACGTGGGTGCAGGACAGGTTGAGCAGAGGGGAGACATCACAGAAGAACTGGTTGAGGACATTGGGACCACAGTAGGTCAGGCTGGCAAAGCATGTAGTCTTGATCACTGAGACCAACAGGCCGCCCAGCCAGGAAGCCATGGCCAAGGCCAGGCAGACTTGGGGCCGCATAAGCAGGGGGTAGTGCAGCGGGCGGCAGATGGCCACGTAGCGGTCATAGGCCATGGAGGCCAGGAGGGTGCACTCAGTGCAGATGAGAGAGATGAAGAAGAGCTGGGTCATGCAGGCCACGAAGGAAATATGGTAGGGTCCTGTCCACAGCCCCACCAGCAGGGTGGGTATGGTCACTGACATGTAGCACATCTCCAGGCAGCTGAGGTTGCCCAGGAAGAAGTACATGGGCTTGCGGAGCTCACTGTGGCTGCAGATGAGGTAGATGATGAGCGTGTTCTCCAAGAGGGTCAGTAGGTAGAGAGTCAGGAAGATGGCGAATAGGAAGTCCCTGATGCCCAGCCTGGTGGACAAGCCCAGGAGGATGAACTCCTGGACTCTGGTCAAGTTGGCCACCTGCAGGGACTGCTCCATCTGTGGAGAGACAATAATACTAAATAAAAAAATTATATGTATGTTTCTATTATTCTGAACCTCATTATGATGGATAATTACAATGCACCAATAAAAAAGAAAAGTTAAAATTATTGTCATTTAAGTTTTTAAAACAAAAAAGCATTCTTTCAAGATTATTCTTTAAATTTTCTTTTTGTACCCCCATTCACCAATTTAGGATCATTCTCTAAAACCCAGAGTAGGTCAGGACTGTAGACTCTTATTTTGAAAAAATTCCTCTTTTCTTAAAGTAATGTTATTTTCTAGATTTGTATTGTCCTGTGAGTCACAAATGGTTATGTTTAAGAAGAATAAAAGGAGCTAGGTGTGGTGGTGCACACATGTAATCCCAGTACTTGGGAAGCTGAGACAGGAGGATTGCAGGTTGGAGGACAGCCTCAGCAATGTAGTGAGACTCTCAGCAACATAGCGAGACCCTGTTGCAAAACAAAAACAAAAAAAAAGGGCTGGGAGTGTAGTTCAGAGGTAGAATGTCCCTGGGTTCAATCCTCAGTACTCCCCCCTCCTCTCACACATATGATAAAAGGCTATATCCCCTCTGAATAGTAATGGAGTTCTCTTTTTTTGAGGTATTGGGGATTGAACCGAGGGGCATGACTCCCAAGTACTGGGATTATAAGCATGCACCACCACACCCAGCAGTAATGGGGTTCTTACAAAAAAATGACACATCATTCAGTGGAAGGTTGGAGATTCCATTTTTTGTGCCTTATCTATACATTATGCACATTTACATATTATGTGCATACTATTTAATTTGGGGAGGCTGTGGCCCACAGAGGAAACTTTTGATGTAAACTGGGGCACAGACTCTGCTCGTGAAAATTTCCTTTTTTTTTTTTTTTTTAGTATGAAGGCTTATTTTAAACTAGGAAGGAAGGGAGGACAGCAGAGCTCCTACACAGGGGAGGGAACCTAAAAAGGGATAGATCTGCTCAAGAAAACTTATAAAATTCATGGAGACCCTTCTATGTGCTAGAAACTTGCCATTATGACTTAGCTACATTCTTTGATTCTATTTTCAGAACAAAGTCTGGAATAGCTAGGGAAGAACCCAGGGGCGTTCTACCTCCGCGCTAAACCTCCGGCCCTATTTTTTATACTTTATTTTGAAACCGGGTCTCACGAAGTTGCGGAGGGCCTCACTAACGAGAAAGGAGAAAGAGAGAAAGAGAGAGAGAGAGAGAGAGAGAGAGAGAGAGAGAGAGAGGGAAAGAGAAAGAGAGAGAGAGAGAGCTGAGGCTGGCTGCAAACCCGGATCCTCCGGTCTCAGCCTCCCAAAGTACTGGGATTACAAGCGTGCGTCACCATGCCTGGCTCTGGCTGTGGTTTTGGGCAGGTGAATTTACCTGACTGAGCCAAGAAGTTGACCCTGATGCTTCTGGACTTCAGTGTTACGCAGATTCCATTGCACCTGGGTAGTCACTCTTCAGGGGACAGGAGCCAGAAAAGTTTCTAGGTAAGAGAAGAGCAATGGGGTGGTGTGAGGTGGGGGAAATTTCCCCTTGATACCCTACAGAGAACCTATTTCCTCTCTTCCTGGGTCTTGCATGTTTAAATATTTTGCTCTTTTTTTTTCAGGTGAAACATCTCCAATTCCTTCAGCCACATTTATGGACAAAGCATTCCATACTCCTCCCAGTACAAGCATAGTTCTCTATAATACAAAGTGCCCCCATGGAAAGACAACGGTGAAGGGTTCCACCTGGCCATACCTCTAAACCAACTTCTGGCTGAGGTTGTCAAAAATTCAACCTTCATCCCGGCAAAGTGGCACATGCCACTAATATAATCCCCATACTTGGGATGCTGAGACATGAGGATCACTGGTTCGAGGCCAGCTTCAGCAACTTAGTGGGATCCTTGGCATCTTAGCAAAATCCTGTTTCAAAATAAAAATAAGAAGTGCTAGGGGTGTAGCTCAGAGGTAGAATGCCCCTGAGTTTACTCCCCAGTACCAAAAAAGAAAAAATTCAGTCTCCAGATTTGGGCCCAAGACCCTACAATCTGATAATGTGACAGCCCTCGGTTCAACTTTCCCATCTTGAAGAAGGGATTGGGACTGATCTCTCTTCCCTCTCCCTCTTCACCTTATCTCCTTCTCTCTTTCTCTTAAGTAACAGGCATTTTATTTTATCCCATGTTATTGTAAGGTAACACATTTGTAGTATAACAATTTCAAATAAATGTTGCTTTTGTCTCTGACACACAGGTGGACAATTGCCAACGAGTTTCCTGGTGCATCTTGAAGGAACATCCTCACACACAGGTGTAGGGGTCTTGACATTTTCAACACCTCATTGTTGCCACTAGTACTTTTTCCCTTTCTTCCTTTCTTTCTTTCTTTCTTTCTTTCTTTCTTTCTCTCTCTCTCTCTCTCTCTCTCTCTCTCTTTCTTTCTCTTTCTTTCTTTCTTTCTTTCTTTCTTTCTTCTTTCTTTCTCTTTCTTTCTTTCTTTCTTTCTTTCTTTCTTTCTTTTTTTTCTTTCATATGGGTATTGAACTCAGGGGCATTCTACCATGAAGCAACACACAAAGCCCTTTTTATTTTTAATTTTGAAACAAGGTCTCTCTAAGTTCCTGAAGGTCATGCTAAGTTGCTGAGGCTGGCCTTGAACCTGCTATCCTCCTGTCTCAGCCTCAAGTCCTAAGATTACAAATGTGCTCTACCATGCCTGGCTAATCATTTATCATGAAGTGAATTCTGTATCATCCTGGAGCTGCCCTCTTCCAGCATAGTGGAGGCACAAGTTCCTGAGTACAAAAAAAACCAAAAAAACAAAAACAAGAAACAAAAAAGTTCAGACCAGTGCTGGTCCTGGCAATGTGGACCTGTCTCTTGTCCCAACCAAAGACTATAGTAGCTGGGCAGCCATTGTGGCTGGTGGGAGCTGTCCTTGGGGCTGAACAGAGATTCCATGAGCTTGGCTTTGTTTCTTTGCAGTGATGTTTACTGCAATCTTAAATGGGAGCCCTTATTAGCTGGTCCTCAAGAAGACTTGTACTCAATATTAAAGATGGAGCTCTCATCAACCCAGGCTGAGTGCTGTACGGTGAGACACTCCTCCATCTGAGATGTCCTCTGCCTTCCTCCTTTAGCTCTTCCTCTCCCTTTGGGCTTCTCTAGTCCTCATGCTCCTCCTTCTTGGCTCTAACTCTGATCTTCCTTCTCCTCCTATTCACATAACATTCTCCATGAATTATTTTCTAGGTTTACCTCCCTGAATGGTGACTTCATATGCAATAAGATACCCCTTGAAAATTTGTTTAAAAAAGCATACACATAGATCACACCAGCATTCTAAACACCCAGCATTAGAATTATCAGAGCCCATTCTGTCTAAAAACATATGTTATCTGATGAATATTTGGTGATAGCTGTACCAGGCTAGAAAGAGACATGATAGTAACAAAAATGGTTTTGTTCCCCGGAGGAATTTATGCCACAGTGTCTTCTAACCCCATTCCTTGAGTAGGCCACGTCACTCCTTTGATTTCAGTTTCATGTTATTCAACAATAGAGACAATCACTTCTACCTTGAACTACATAATTTCTTTTCTCTAGGAAATCGGGCAACATTGCATGGTCAGTAAGACTTGGGTTCAGCTGGGCATGGTGACACATACCTGTAATTCCAGTACTTGAGAGGCTGAAACTGGAGGATTGCAGGTTAGAGGCCAGCCTCAGCAACTTAGCAAGGCCATCAGTGATTTAGTGACCCTCTGTTTCAAAATAAAAAATAAAAGTGCTGGGGGTGTATCTTGGAGGAAGAATGCCCCTGGGTTCAATCTCCAACACCAAAAAGAAAGTTATACAGAACTGAGTTTGAGTCCTATTATCCTAAACAAAACCGCAGACACTCCTCTCATGAGAAAGTAGACTCTGGGGTGTAGAAGTCTTTTCTTTCTTTTTTTTTTTTTTTGGTAGTGGGGATCCAACCCAGGGGCATTCTACCCCTAAGCTACACCCCCAGACCTACTTTATTTTTTATTTTGAAACAAGGTCTCGCTAGGTTTCAAGGGGTCTCACTAAGTTGCTGAGGCTGGCCTTGACCCCGTGATCCTCCTGTCTCAGCCTCCCATGTACTAATACTATAGGGATGCAACACCATGCCCAGCTAGTAGTAGATAAATATCCTATTGCTCATGTCTGCCTAACTACAAGACCTTTGCTTGTAACTACTACTTTCTACCACCCCAAAAAGTTCGTCATATAGTGCTTACTATTATATAAAGTTAATGAATTCTAAGAAGAAAATACTTATACTTACATTACAGAATATAGAAAAGAGACTTAAACAATACAAACACCATGGAGGTAAGTATGGAAGTTCCTCAAATTATTAAGAATAGAATCACCATATGATCCAGTTATACCACTCCTCAGTATATTTCCAAAAGAATTAAAGTCAGAATACTATAGATATACATGCATATCCATATTTACAGCAGCACAGTTCACAAGAGCCAAATTATGGAAACAACTTAGGTGTTTATCAACAGATAAATGGATAAAGAAAATGTGGTATATACACACAATGGAGTTTTACTCAGCCATAAAGAAGAATAAAATTATGTCATTTGCAGCAAAATGTAACTAGAGAATATTATGCTAAGTGAAATCATCTAGTCTCAGAAGGTCAGGGGGCATATGTTCCTTCTCATACGTGGAAGTTAGAAAAGGGAGAATTTTAAATAGTGTGGAGGCTAGGCATGGTGGTGCATGCTTGTAATCCTAGTACTTGGGAAGCTGAAACAGGAGGATTGCAGGTTCAAGGACAACCTCAGCAAGTAATGAGACTTTCATCAACATAGAGAGACCCTGTTTCTAAATAAAAAATAAAATAGGGCTGGGGGTGTAGCTCAGAGGTAGAGCACCCCTGGGTTCAATACTCATACCACAAAGAATAATGGAGAGAGAAATCAGTAGAATAGTGGAATGGGATTGGGGGAGAAAGGCAAGGAAGGGAAAAAGAAGAGTTAAGGGAAACAATTTAAATACTGCTATACCCATATATGAATGCATCACTACCAATCTCACTAACATATACAGGGAGAGAGGAAGAGGGAGTGGAGTGGGATGTGGATAGAAACACACCAAGTGCTGTGTGCCTATATGTTTGTATCACTTTGAACCTCACTATGATGCATAATTACAAGGCACCAGTAAATTAAAATAGATTAAGCAGCTTTCCTAGTGTTACACTGCTTCAAAGCTTTAAAACACCTTGAAGTTAAAGCCCAAGTTCTTTTCTTTCATGCTCAAATGTCCACTGATTCTGGTGCTCTTCTTTCCTTGTGCAAAACCCTTACTTAATATGTGTTGCTGGAGTGGAGTGGAATGAAAGATTAATGAAGACCATGGTGGTGCACACCTGTAATCCTAGTTACTCCGGAGGCTGAAGCAGGAGGGTCACATGTTTGAGGCCAGGATGGGCAACTTAGCAAGACACTGTCTTAAAAAAATTTTTTTTTGCAGTACTGGGGCATGGGCCACCACGCCCAGCTAAAAATATTTTTAAAAGCTGGGTGCAGTGGAGCACACCTGTAATCCTAGTACTTGGGAGGTTGAGGCAGGAAGGTTGCAGGTTAGAAGTCATCATTAACAACTTAGTGAGAACCACAGCAATTTAGCTAGACCCTGCTTCTAAAGGAAAGAATTGTATTTTTTTGTGTGTGTATGGTGATGGAAATTGAATCCAGGGGCATTCTACCTCTGAGCTACACCTCCAGCCCTATTTTTATTTTTATTTTGAAAGAGGGTCTTGTTAGGTTGATGAGAGTATCACTACTTGCTGAAGCTGTCCTCAAACCTGTGATCCTCCTGTCTCAGCATCCCAAGTACTGGGATTACGGGCATGCACCACCACATCTGGTTTAAAGAAAAAAAAGTTAAAAAGGGCTGAGGGTGTAGCTCACATGTAGAGTGTCCTGGGTTCAATCCCCAGTACCAAACAATGATATTTATCTACTACTAACTATATAATATTCAGGAAACCACTTGGCCTGTCTATTCCTAGGTGTGTGTGTGTGTGTGTGTGTGTGTGTGTGTGTGTGTGTGTGTGTGTCAGAGAGAGAGAGAGAGAGAGAGAGAGAGAGAGAGAGAGAGATAAAACTCTTATTCCTAAGGATTATATCAGTTATTATAATTCCTCTAAAGTATTCAGAATCTGTACCTGGTTTGCCTTGCATGTTCTACAAAGAACCTTTCTGCTGTTCCTGTTGTCACCCCCAAAGAACAGCACTGGGTCTTCTCACCTGGTGGCTGAGGGTAAATAGCTACAGATCCTCTTTTGACTGATTCTGCACCTGGAGGAGACTCTGGTGTCCAGGTGGGTTGAGCTTCTGCCTAGAGGAGAAGACTCCTAGGGACAGAACAGCCTTTCAGTCTCTCTCAGAGGGAGCTGTTCTTCGTCCTGAAACAGGCACAAACCACCTGCCCTGAATGTTCTCCTGCTCTTGATCCTCTGAGCTGTGGAGTGGAGAGCCCACACTTTGAGAGGGAGGCCAGGACGCAAGCTTAAACCTTAGCTCTGGACCTCAGAGACTTCCCTGGTCCCTATGGACTTAGAGAAGAGGTGGAGAGGAAAGCTTTTCACTGATTCTCTGCAGAAGCTGAGGGAGGAGGGACAGAGGTAAGGCAGCTTCCAAACTGCCTTCAGTTCAGATCAATGTGCATTGACCGATGCTTTCTCCACTTCCAGGAGGCTGGAGGTGTAGCTCAGAGGTAGAACACCCTGGTTTCTATTCCCAGTAACACACACACACACACACACACACACACACACACACACACACACGTAGAGAGTATCATTTTTGCAAGATGAAGAGTTCCAGAGATGGGTGGAGATGATGGAGTTAATGCCACAGAACTAGAAACTTATCAATGATTACTATGGTAAATTTTATATTGTGTTTATTTTTCCACAATCAAAATTAATTAGTTAATTAAAAGAAAATGCTGTCCAGAGGAGGGGACAATTCATTTGTATCTCCAGAAAGCTACATAAGTGTAATTCAAAAAAGAAACCACTAAAGACTTAATCCATATAGAAATATTACTGTGCTGAGCCGGGCATGGTGGTGTACACCGGTAATCTCAATATGTGAGAGGCTGAGACAGGAGGATCACAGGTTTGAGGCCAGCATTGGCAACTTAGTGAGACCCTGATTTAAAATTAAAAAATGAAATAGGGCTGGGGGAGTAGAATGCCTCTGGGTTCAATTCTACCCCCCAAAAAGAAAAACATATTGTTGTAATATACTCTAAGAAGAAATGTAAAATCGTTCCACTGCTTACTAAATAAAATCATAACTCCTTTGCATGTTATTCTAGCCTGCCCTTTCAACATCCACAATTTCCTCTCAACATAGGATATTCCCTACTCCTCAAATATTGAATATATTGGTGAAAACATCATCAAATCATAGTCTTCCCCTAGTATTTTGGGGGATGAAAAGAATCAACAATGCCTTAAGAATATCATGAGACCCTAAGTAATAACATCAACCTCTACAAGGAATAATTTAGAAACAAGTTTATTGATATTTTTACATTTTTATATTTTAGACATTTTGTTGAATCATAAGAAAATAAATAAGGCCTCAGAAATCTCATAAAACCTGAAGTAACATGTTAGCTTTCCCAAGGGAGAACTCAGAATCAAAGTCATTGATGTTTTCACATTTTGACACTGTAAAAATTATTTTTATTTAATCCTTCTCCACGGAATAATAAATAAGTTTCAGTTTACTGAAATCAGTGAAAAACACAAAAGCATATTCATGGAAAATTATTTTTTCTAATACAGTCTCCACTTACTCTCTTGCCCCTTTGCCTTTCTATCCAACCTGCGGTATTTGTGTGAAAACTTCCATTTCTTTATCCTTGATGGTGTGTGACACAAAGTACGCTGACTCCCAGCTTTCCCAGATTGTCCCCTCTGACAAGATTGTCCTTTCCTGTGATGAAATCCAAATTAATCCTTTAAAATCCAAATCAAGTTCACTGCATTTGAAAAATACTTAACTCCATTTTTCTCAAGGCAGACAAAATTAGACCCCTCCTCTTATACAGCCATGTAGTGTGATAGAATTACTTCTGGACCTTTTGTGGGCCTGGTAATTCTTGGTCAAACATTCACCTTTCAGATGGGGACAGAAGAATGTTCCAGAATATCAATTTCGATAGACTTTAAATTCAGCTGTTGATCCATATTTTAATAGCTGTACAACCTTGACAGTTAAGTAGACTCATTCCATATAAAATGAGATAATCCTGCCTTTCTTCCATGGTCATTAAGGCAATAAAACATGTTAATACAGCTGGGCATGGTGGAACATGCCTGTAATCCCAGTACTTGAGAGGCTGAAACATCAAAGGTTTGAGGCCAGCTGAGGATTGCAGCTTTGGAGACAGCCTCAGCAACTTAGCCAGACCCTCAGCAACTTAGTGATATCCTGTTTCAAAATAAGAAACGAAAGAGGCTGGGGGTGTAGCTCCGAGGTAGAATGCCCAGGATTCAATTTCCAGTACCAGGAAAAAAAAAGAATGTTAATGAATGTAAGTCACTCAGCTCAGTGTGACTTAAATTCCCCCAAGTGGAGTCATTTGCATTGTTACCATGATCCAGGTATGAAACCATAGACATTTTTTGTGAAAATTAAATTAGAAAATATATTTTGCATAACAGCATGATGATTGACATGTAATGAATACTCAATAAATTCTAGTTCATCTCCACCCAATGCTAACAATAATGCCTTAGTGTACTAATCTAACACTCTCAGGACTCCTCCTCTTCTGAAGCAACTATGTTTCTTAGAAAGGGAGAATATTTTAAAAAATTACAATGTTCAAGTGTGTGATGTTGGACAAATCACCTTCCTGAGGCTCAATTTCATGCTCTGTAAACAGGAAGAGGTGTGGGTTGGCTCAATAGCCTCTCCTGCCTGGGGTCACTGTGGTCATCTAGAGAGACAGTCAAAATAAAAATACAATGATTGCACATACATAATAGAGGCTGGTGATGACAAGGAAGGACAGGATTGTAACGTGTCCCAACATGGTAATGGTGTGCCAATACTGTGCCATGTGTATGGCTGACCTTACCGCAACTCATCCTGGATATCAGTCCAAAACTACTTTAACAGAGAGGACTGATAATGTAATTTCTCAGATTAAATAATTCAGTTTATCATATAGTAAGAGTAATCATCATCACCACCATCACCACCACCACCACCATCATCATCACCATCACCACCACCATCATTACCACTATCATTATCACTATCACCATCATCAACCACTATCATCATCACCATCACCATTATCAACCACTATCATCATAATCACCACCATCATCATCACCATTATCACCAGCAGCAGCGGCACAATCACTATCTCACCACTATCATCATCACCATCACCACCATCATCATACCACCACCACAAACACAGCACTTACTATGCTGTAGGTACAATTCTATAGACTGCAGATTTTCAAATTTGTATAACACATTCATAACATCTTCACATGGTGCTCAATTTCCTATTCTTAGATGTTTATGAGAATCTCAACTCCAAGTCTCCTGATTCCAGCCCAGCCTCCTGGGAATACTACTGGATGTTCCCTTCTGAAGATGGGTTGGGGGTTTTTGATTGATGGGGATAGCTATGGGAATAAATGGAGCACTCATTGAGCACCTACTGTGTTCCAGGCACTGTGCGAGGTGCTTCCACATATCACCGGCTTATTGTTAACAGCTCTGTGAGGTATGTATGGTTATGTTCTCACCTCACAGATGAGAAAACAGAGGCCAGGAAAGTCAAGTCCCAGTTCTCATATCCAAGAAAATAGAGAGTTACACCTCAAATCCAAGCCTGTCTCCTAGAAAAACAAGGTACTTCCAATAACAAACTGTGAGTGGAAGAGTATAAACTCCTCTAATGCATTTACTTATGTTTGGAAAAAGAATCTTAATGGACTTGAAGGAGAAATAAATCAACTCATGTATCAGGCTATTAGAGATAAAATCAAGAAGTCAGATCACTTCAAAGGAAAGAAACCCAAACCCAAAAAGGCTTAAGCAAAAGTGAATTTATTTGTTTATGTAAGAGGAACTCCCACAGGTAGGACAGACTTCAGGCATGGCTGAATCCAGGAACTCAAGCATCACTAGAACCTCATTTCCATCCCTCTGTTGTATTTTACTTTCTTTTCACTGACTCTGTTACCAGTCAGGGACTCCCTTGTTAAAGGCCAAATAGCTCCTGGCATCTGCAGGCTTATATCTTCATAGCTGCTAGTCCATGGCCAAAGAGGAGTCTGAAAAAAGATCTTGGGATCTGGCTCTCTGAAGTAGATTTTATTAATGTTTCAATTTCCTCACTCATCCCTATATGAATGCCAATTGACAAATAACTTCACAGTCTCCCACAAAGAGAAAGAGGGTATCCACCACTCCTTGCTTTCAGATTTGCCATGTACTTGCATTGACTTATTCATGTAATTGGATGTGATGTGACCAGTCTTGAAAACCCCTTGTGCAACAGGGCCTCCCCATGTACACATTAGCTGTTGTAATGAAAAAAAAAAAACATACTAGAACCAGAGAGATGTGTGGATCACAGTTTCCTCTGGCTAATCCAATCCTACAACAGGCACACTAATTTGCATGAGTAAGCAAGGCCAGTATCCTGGATTACCTAATACTCAGCTAATGGGAGATTCATGAGGATAAATGATACTAAATATTTTGTTACACAGCATTCCTGTAGCAATTGCTAACTGATACGCTGCAGTTGTTCTAACACAGGTTAACGTGTCCACCTCAACTAAATAATTGTGATGAGAACTGAGTAGTCACTTGATTTTTCTTGGGCAGAATGATAGAATCAGTTTCATCATGACCACACGGACTGAGAGAAGAAAAAATATGGCTTCCTGAAGAGTCAGAGTGCTGCACCAGAAACTTGTGGATCCTGGGCAAAAGCAAATATTAACTCCTGACTCTGAAATTGTCTAGAAGGGCTCATTTCCGGACTCTAGACCTCAGGCACCCCCGGCACACGCGCCCCAGGGCAGCCTTCACCTCCTTGTTCCGGAGGCTGTAGATGAGGGGGTTGAGCATCGGGGTCACCAGGGTGTAGGACAGGGACACCACCTGCTTGCTCTCCGGAGAGTAGCTGGCCTTGGGACGCAAGTGGATGACCCCTGTCGTGCCGTAAAACAGAATCACCACGATGAGGTGGGAGGCGCAGGTGG
>PVJS01004750.1:0-67499 GCA_004027185.1 Glis glis
AGGTTCTACTGTATTCTTAGAGGTATTGTATTAGTCATCATCAATAATATCATCATAGGTAATTAAGTGTTCATAAGTGCTATACCTCCTTCTAGGTATTTTATATGTATCTCCCCAATCCTTATAATAATCCCATGGTACATGTGCCAGCATTAGCCCCATTTCACAGATAAGAAAATGAAACTGGACAAAGGTTCAATTTTTTGCCCTTCTAGATCACACATCAAAGAAACACAGGAACCAAGATTTGATCCTAATGACCAACCTCTCTGTTTAGCTATTCTCTGGAGCACATGAGTGAAACAGAGATCTGGGAATTATGAGAGCTAATGGAAAGGTCATACACTTGGACCCAACCACAAATGAGGAGCATTTCCCTTCCAGCTTCACAGCAGAGTTATACTGAAGTTCTGCATGTCTTTCCTGGCATGAGTATCTGAGAGTGTGAGCGAAAAACCTAGCTAGAAAACCTAAAGGTTTCCTGATGAGTCATATTTATGCATCAGGCCAAACAGCATGAGTTAAAGAATTCCTAGATTCCTTGGACATAAACTTCATGTACAGTATAGGAGGACGTGGAATGAAAAGTCTAAATCTACTTTCACTTGAGGATTGAAGTGGAATTCATAGTTGGGAAACACACTGGGATCTGAGGGGCTTGTCCTGCCTTATGACCCAAATTTTGCCCTGTCTTTCTAGCTCTACTTGCCATCTCCAACTTGGATGTGATTTTTAGTCATTTACAACCAACTCAACCATGACTACCTCATATACACTTTACCATTGACCAACCCTGGGAAAAGCTGACCATCTGTTCTCATCTATTTCCCACTCACACTTCTGATCAGCTAGTAATTATAAGAAAGGAAATAAAGCTACAGCAGTTGGCTTGACTATAAATTCTCATTATCTACTTCAACTGGGGCTTCCACACTGGTCAGTAGCAATTGTCATTCAGTTCCTCATAATTTCCTTTTCCCACATTAGACGATATCACAAAATTTTTCCCCTCCCCCTATCCTCCCACCTCTACTTCTTCCCTCATGCTGAGCAGATTCCCTACATCCTGACCCTCTTAAAAGACTGAGATTTTCAAACTTGAGCTTCCTTCATTTTCATCCTCACCATCCCAAATTCTCTCTGTTCTTCAATCAATGGGTATTCTTACTTCCACTCTCAAGAAAAACACACCCCTCCCCTCAATAATAGAAATTCTCTCTTTAAGCTATTTGCCTTGCCTCTTCCTGTACTTCCTTGATTTATTCTTTATCCATTTTGCTCTTAGAAATATGAGCCATCTGCCTCTTTACATTTTCTTTAAATTTTAGCCCCAACATTCTAATGTGTAAGCCAAATAAACAACCTTCCAGCTTTCCAAATCTAAGCCTTAGTATTTTTTTACCACACTTCCTTTGGTCAAACAAATTTGGAGTGACAATTAATTTCCTCAACAAATATGTATGTGCACTCTTAATATCTGGCCCCATTCTCACAAATAAAATAGATTGAAAAATACTTGTCTCTCTGGGTATGGTGTGCATGCATGTAATCCCAACACTTGGGAGACTGAGACAGAAGGATTGCAGGTTTGAGACCAGCCTTGGCAATTTAGCAAGACCCTCTGCAAGTTAGCAAGATCCTATTTCAAAATAAAATAGGACTGAGGGTGTAGCTTGGAGGTAGAATGCCCCTGGGTTCAATCCCCAGTAACACACACACACACACACACACACACACAACTTTTCTCATGGAGCTTTCATCCTAGGGAAACAGGCAATAAAATGTATTTAAAAGTTAAATATTTCATATATTAGGCCATGCTAGGGAGAAAATTAAATTGAGAGGGGGGAGATAGAAAGTGTCATTGGATAGATATTTAAAATGATAGAAAGGGTTAACAGAGTGAGACCCTTTAAAAGTTCTTCTCAGAGACTACATCTAAAATGTATATTTTTATACACAATTGCCTATTCCTACTTAAAATAGAGGTTACAAGTATGGGTCAAAATTTTGCAAACACATTGCTTCCCCTCAAATTTTGAGCTAATTTAGGAAGAGGAGAGTATAAATAAGGTAAGCAACTACCTGCTATGGATGATTAAAAATTTTACCAAAAAAGTGAAAAAGTTGGACAAATTTAAAAGTGGAATTCTTAATTTAGTGGTCATTTTATCTATAAAATAAATGAATACAACAAAAATGCTATTAAACACAGTCAACAATAGAGAGAAGACAATACAACAACACAACCAGAATATTCAAGAAATATAGAGTAATATGAAACTGCCTAACCTACGAATGATGACATTGAAGAAGGTCTAGAAGCACAAATCAAGAGAATTAGAAATCTCGTCAGAGAAATAATACCAGAGAATTTCCCAAACACAGAAAAAGAGTTGGACATCTACGTACAGGAGACATTCAAAACCCCAATTAGACAGATCAAAAAACTTCTCCATGCCATATAACAATCAAAATGATTAACATAGAGGTCAAGGAAAGAATCTTAAATGCATCAAGAGCAAAAGAATGGGTGACACTCAGGAGCAAAAGAATAAGATTCACTCCAGACTTCTCAACTCAAATTATGAAAAAAAAAATTCAATGAGTATTCCATCAATGGTAAATCATTAGACAAAACCTGAAGCTTTTTTATTTGTGGTATGGGAATATAACAAAATCATGACTTTCAAATATAATTAAAAGCAAAGAGATGCTCACAAGAGACATGAATCTACTCTATACTTATGGCAGGCAAAGCATTTTGATTATAGCAAACAATTTCACAAAATATGTATCAAATGGATAATCCTCTGAAAACCCACTGACCACAAATCCTTAGGAATAATTATTAGGTTTGAGCATCACTTTTCTAACTTTCCTCTTTTGGGCAATACTGGGGATTAAATCCAGGGGCACTACACCATTGAACTACATCCCCAGCCTCTCAACTTCTTCTTTTATTTTGACAGGGTCTCACTAAATTGCCCACCCTGACCTCAAACTTGTGTTCTTTCTCTCAGCCTCCAGAATTCTGGGATTACATTCTCCACCACACCCAACTACTTTACCAACTTTCAATGTTACAAATATGTCTAGCAATACCATACAGATGTCAAGAGAGTTAAAATGTAGATATAAGATATAAATTAAACACTCATAAAATAAAAATATAAAATCAATGTTAAGAAAAAAATCATGTGGTATCTTGTGCTGGCATTTTGAACAGAGAAAAAAGGGAGATATATGTGAATTTTTAAATTCTTCTGAAGCAAGAAGAGTCATAGTTTCTAGGCTCCTTAGTCCTGAAGTTTTCTGTTGAGGTTATAAAATCCAGTAAGGCCCTTGGAGTTCCCATTCCCATGATGATTTATTCTATGAAACCATTCCAGTTCCTGTAAGGTTTATATTTTTTTCACCAAGGCTGTACAGCTCTCTTATTCTGTATAGAGAAATGTCATATCTATCTTCAAGAAGCAGTAGCATAGAGTCATTCTCTGTTGGAGCCAAACGAACATTAATTAATGATGAATGGAGAATACTTTACCATCTGTTCAGCACTAATTCAATATACACCATTGCTACTTAATTGGATTATTTTTAGTCTTGTAGTTTCGACTGAGCAAACACTGATGGCTGGAACTGAGATGCCCTGGCAAACCATAACTCCCATCTTGAATTCCTTGTCTGGAGGGGTGACTATTTATTGAATCATAAGTACATCCAAATAGCAATCAAAGGTCTTTTTTAACATTTTGTCTTAAAGTAATAAAGCATCTCTTCCATGGGATTATTCAAGTCAGGGATAGCAAGTGACAGCCTGGAGGGCTGGGAGCTAATAAAGACAGACCAGCAAAATGAGGGATTTTTTTAGGAAAACAATACAAATGGGATTTAGATATATGGTGACTAGTACAACAATGTCTTTTTTAATCATTAAACCACCAGTACTTACTAGCACATAATTGTTACACTGTGCTACCATCTATGGAAGGGGGGAGTATGTGATATACATTTAAGCTGGCAAATCAAATTGATGATTTCAAATTAATAATATGATAGCCATACCTCCATGAAGGAGAATTCAGATCATTTTTATTAAGGCAAAAGATTCTGAGAAGTTGCATTTTTATTTCAAATTAGAATTAGAACTAAGAAGTAAAGATACCTACTAAGGTAAGGTAGAACTGTGGTTCAACTTTAGTGTATTCTTTAAGTGTCCATAGATTGTTATGCTAAAATGGCTTTATTTGTGCCAGTGAAAATTTGGTATGATTTCCCTTTGTCAGCTTTCAGCTACTCCAACACAGCATAACCATCTTAGATATTTGATGACATAAGATTTAAAATACAATTAAAATCTTACATCTAAGAGGCATTTTCATGTTATCAGCACATGCTGCAGAGGCCATCTTCCAGCCTTGAAATCCCAGTTCCACCTGTACAGGTATGTGTCCTTGCCCATGCTGCTTAACTTCTCACCAGCCTCAATCCTCCCAATAAGAAATTTAAATATTTTAATAAAATCTACATCACAAGGTTGTTTTGAGAATCACATTAATGATGCATGGGAGGTGTTTTATACAATACCTCGCTGTCTTAGGGCTATTGGGGGAAACAGAACCATTCAGATATAAACAGATATATAGAAAAAATATTATGAAGAATAGACTTATGTGACTATAGTGGTTAGGAAGTCCTAAAATCTTCTGCCTGTGAGATAGAGGCCCAGGAAAGCTAGTGGTGCTGTTCTAGCCCAAGCCCAAAGGCTTAGAGCTAGACGAGCCAATGGTGTAAGTCTAATCTCAAGTTCAAAGTCCTCAGAACCAAGATCTCTGATATCTGCAGGCAGGAGTAGAAGGATATCCAAGCTCAAGAAGAGAGAGCAAATTTTCCCTTCCTCTGCCCTTTTATTCTATTCAAGCTCTCAACATATTGGAGACTGCTGTGATAGTTGGTCTGGTTTGTCAACTTGACCCTCCTGAGATTATGTGACTTTGGTTGTGTAACAGCAGATTGAACCAGAAGTCCTGCCCTAGATGTGGGTAGCAGGGTTCTGATAGGTGCAGGACTTGGATAAAAGGAAGGAGAAAGCCGCGTAGAGTTAGCCGCGACTCTTCCTGAAGAAAACGCGTTTGCTCTCATCTGAGATCGTTGGTCTCCAACTCTGCCGTTTCCTTGAAGAGCTTCTTGATCTTCTGCTCTCATCTGAGATCGTCGACCTCCAGCCTTCGAGCTGAAACTTCACCATCATTTCTACAAAGAGCTTCCTTATCTTCACATCTTGGACTGGACTGAATTGGTGGTTGCTTTAATCCTAAGACTCCAGCTCTTAGACCGCCGGACCAGCTATTGATTCCTCTGATTCTTCACTTGCAGTCGAAACCCAGGACTACATTGTGAGCCAAGCTAATAAATCATTTTTTCCCCCTTCCTTTCTTCATTCTGTGAATTCTGTTGATCTAGTGAACCCTGACCAATACAACTGCCCACCCACATTGGTAAGAACAGATCTTTTTTTAAATGATTATTTATAATTTTATTGGTATATTGTAACTATACATCATAGTGAGGTTCAAAGTGATATAAACATACATGCACATAGCACTTTGTGTGTTTCTCTCCAGATCCCACCCCACTACCCACCCCTCCCCATATATATTAGTGAGATTGGTAATGATATCTTTGTATAACTGAGATGAACATGAAATAATGTTTTGCTAGCTATCTGAGCATCCCTTATCCCAGTTCATTTGAAACATAAAATTAGCCATCACACTTTAACTTAGCATGTTTTGTATAAATATGCATTAAGTTGGCATTAATTGCCAACTATACCTCTTGTCCTATGGTAGGCCTGACTACTGTCATTCACCCAGACCACTTCTGAAAGGTTACTTGCACATGAATCCTATGATGTGTACCCAGGCCAAGGAAGATTTTACCAGGGCAGGAAGCATGATACAAAGACAGTCCAGTTTGAGATAGAGAGTCATGAAACGGCCTAATGCAAAACCTTTGCCGGAAAGGGATGACTGCAACTAAGTTAGACAGTAAGATCCCCCTTTTGGAAAGGAAGAAGGAGAGAAATCAAGAGACTCCAATGATGATAGAAGCAGAAGCTAAATAGCACATCTCTGGAAAAGGCAGTAAATAGGAGTTGTGATACAAGAGAATGTCCAGATAAGCAGATGCATGAGATAACAAGAGAGCCAGTCTATGGCAGCAGAACTTGTGGCAAAGTCCCAGAAACAGAGAACTCTAGTGAACATACAGAGTACAGAGCATGAAAGCATAAATTCTTCTTGCTAAGGTTGGGAGGGGGCACAAAAAATCCTGGTCCTTAGAGCTGATTGTGTAGGTCTCTTTAGCAGGGCCTATCCTATGGAGGGAATGGGCAAGGATGAAGAGGATGTTTCTGGCAACAGCCTGCCCAAGTGTTTCAAAAACCAGTTCAACTTACACAGCATACTAGGCTTGTGACTACATTAATCATGGTTTCCCAGAGAAATAGAACTAAGAAGATATATGCCAGCATACATAAAAGGAGATTTATTGTGGAATTGGCTTACATGAGTCCCAAAATATGTTCTCTATAAGCTGAAGAATAAGGAAAGGAGATGATATAAATCAGTCTGATCCCAAAGTCTAGAGAACCAGGAGCACCAATGTTTGATGGCAGAAGATAGATGTTTCAATTCAATCAGAGAGAGAGTGAATTTGACCTTCGTCTGTCTCTGTTTTATGGAGCCCTCACGAGATGAGATGGTGTGCACCAGCATTAGTGATGACAGATCTTCTTTACTCAGTCTACAGATTCAAATTCTAATCTCTTCCAGAAACAT
Organism: Glis glis; assembly: GCA_004027185.1. Taxonomy (NCBI): domain Eukaryota; kingdom Metazoa; phylum Chordata; class Mammalia; order Rodentia; family Gliridae; genus Glis; species Glis glis. The sequence continues at coordinate 6,846 of PVJS01004750.1, forward strand.
TCCAACTTACACATCCAAAAACATACTTCTATACCAGCTATCTGGGCATCTCTTAACCCAGTCAAGTTGACTCATACAGTCAAGTTAACTCATGCAATTAACCAACACAGTGACTATCCACTTTTTCTTGGACCTCAGTCCCAGGTTTTCATGCAAGCAGCAATGCCAAAGAACAAACCAGGCCGCATGATATAGACATGCAGCTGCTTGCTTTATCATCCACACAGACTTTGTCAGAGTCATCAGGAAAAGCCACACTTTTTTTAGTCCCCCCAAACTATCTTGAAGATGCAGACTCAAGCTAAATTTTCTATAAAGTTCAAATCATTCTTCTCATTATCCTTTGCCTTTGGAAACTTTCTACAGTTTCCCCCAAAGGTTCACAAAAAAAGTCACATAGAAGTCAGTCTGATTATTTTTACTTCCCCATGCATAGTTTTCCTATAACATTATGACCATATGGTGAGGTACTATATCAAGGGAAAGTGAAAAGGAGGGTGTGGAGAACACAAGAAGGAAGCAGAGGCTTACAGCAGGCATGATGCCCTGCATGCATGCTCTCAGCACTGGCTTCACACTGTTGAGGGCTTCAGTTCTCTGCCATTGGACCAGCTCAGCTCAGAAGCAGGGAAGTGCAAAAAGTCAGAGTTAACAGCCAAGGAGAAGCCCTCAATCAATGACTAATGCAAGTCATTACATACAAGTCCCAACTTCCTCACCACTCTTCTCAGACAATTCTGAGCATTTTGCTCAGAATTCTGCTCCCTAAAGTCATTTATGGAATTTGCCCACCCACTCCCTCCCTGAATTGACTTCTTTTCCTGTCTCTTCCCACCCATCCTTGTGTTTTTAATATTATTTTATATTTCATTATCATAAAAATTATACATGTTTATGGGTTATATTGTGATATTTAAATACATGTATACAATGAATAATGATCATATCAGAGTAATTGGTATATGTGTCAAACATGTATTATTTCTTTCTTTTTAGATCATTCAAAATCCTCTCTACTAGCTATTTTGAAATATATAATTATTGTTGTCAACTATAGTTACCCATAGTTACTGTAATGTTCTATAGAAGTTATTTCTCCCATCCAACTTCACCCTTTCACCCATTAGCAATCCTCTGTCTCTATTCCTTACTCCCATACCAGTGCTTCTGGAATCACCTTTAAAGTAAAACTTGAACTCAAATCCTTACCTGAAGTATGCTTCTAAGAGAACCCAAATCCAAACAATACCTCTGTCCTTGGTTGTGCTTTATCAGTATGGTGATACTGAACCCATGTAAGGCTGGGAAATATGTTTCCCAGAGTCCCCTTTCCTGCGTGACTCCAGGTTGGAGATTTAGATTATGGAGGTGAACAGATGCTATTACTCTCAAAAGGCGATGGCAACCAGGCATAATGACAGACCATGCAAATGTTCTCAGCAGGTGTCGGCTTCTAGCTTCCAACTCTGAGTCCACCAACAAAGCCAAAGCTAACACTAAGCACTAAATGGCATTCCTTCTGACTTTCATGGCTAGTGACTTTTTCTGATTCTCCAACTTCCATCTTTCTGACCTTCACTCCTGGTTCTTCCTATTTTGTTCATGCTCTAGCTGCTTTAGCAAGCCATTTACTCCCATATATTGGGGATACTGTTTTCCTGACTAACAAACTATAGTTCTAATTGATAATAATTTAAAGAGTTAATATGGGGGATTTTTAGTGCTCACTTTAGATAGTGGCCTGAACACTATACATGAATTAAATTATTTTATTTACCATGCCAATCTATCAGTTAATATTGTAAATATTTTCGTGTTCTAAATAAACAAACTGAAGAATAAGAAATCAAAGTTAATCAGTCCAGTATCAAAAAAACATAACATGGAGCTGAAACTTAAACCAGAAATTTGACATAGGGTCCATGATCTTATCTAAATTACTATTTCATTCCTGCAATCAAAAGTGTTCTATCTGTTCTCATCCTTTGTTCATATTCTAATATTCTTTCTCTACCTCCCTCTCTCTCTTACACTTTTGCTCTCAATATCCCACGGTTTCTTTTAGATTTACTACTAAAATATTTTCTTTTATCAAGCTCACCTTGATTCTTTTATACCATTTTGTATCATAGCACAGAGGATTGTATCAGTTAGGGTTCAACAAAAGAGACAAAACCAGTAAAAGACATATATATTAAGATACTCAATGTGGGGAATTAGCTCATGTGATTGCTATAGACTGAATGTGTGCCCACTCCCAATTTATATGTTGAAACCTTATCATCAATATTTGGTGGAATCATGAATGGGATTGGTGTCCTTATGAAAGGGACTGCAAACAGATTCTTAGCTCCTGATGCTATGTGAGGACACAATGAGAAAGTGGTCCTCTACCAGAAGAAGGCCTTCTCCAGACTCTAAAGCTGCAAGCACCTTGGTCATGAACTTACAAGCCACCAAAATTGTGAAAAATAACTCCCTTTTATTTACAAGACATTCAGTTCAGAATATTCTGCAATAGCAGACTGAACATATTAGGAAAGTAATTGCTGGCTACCCAAGCAAGTCTGTAATCCATACAGCAGGCAGTCAGGAAGGTAGGAATAAAAAACAAGATGGAACCCATAGTGAAGTTCAAAGCTGTCATCCGTGGGCATAATTTTTTTTCTCTCTGTTTCTATCTCTTTCCCTTACTCTTTACCTCTCTTTGAAACTTCAACTCTGATCTTAAGGTCCTCCAACTCACTAAATCAGACCTCCTCCAGGCTACTAGAAAAAAATGTCCCTACTTAATGTCAAATAATTAGATGCATCTGAATTACTGTTTGCCTGAGTAGCTGGAGCTGTAGCCTAGCCAAGTTGACTCATTATGCAAAAAGTCAAAATAACCTAAATTCCCTATATTTTCAATTTTTCCATTGTACCTATTATTTTTCTCCATTTTCTTGAATCCTATAGGTATGACTGTTCATTTTTGTTTTGCTGTGTTTTGTTTTGCAGTGCTGGGAATTGAACATGCTAGCCAAGCACTCTACCACTGAGTTACATCCCCAGCCCTGGATGTTCTTGTTTTATTTTCTTATACCCAGTTCTTTATATTATACCCAGTTCATTATATTAAAGTCTTAATGTACAGTTTGCCATGGATGTGTATTGATTTCTTGAAGCCAAGGAGGAAAGTCGGACAAAAATATGTTTGAAATATGTTCATTTTAGAAGACAGAGTGAATACAAAGAAACTTATTATTTCAGATTCACAATAAATTGAGCCTGTATGCAACATGAGTAAGTTTGGTTTAGTTAAGAAACAAGGTCCCAGTGCTTCTGGCATTACCAACAAGAATAGAGTAACAAAAGTTAAGGTAAGTGTGGTGGCTGATGGCAATGAATGATTAAGTCCTTTAATAAGAGGTTCACGTTACTAGGTCAAATCCCCTTAAAATAACCCCTTTTGAGGAGTCAGAATCATTGATTATAGACCTTATCCTTTTATGTGTGTGTGTATGTGTGTGTAGCCCTGGGGATTGAACCATGGGGCATTCTACCACTGAGCTAAGTCCCAAGCCCTTTTAAACTTTGCTTTGTTTTGAAACATATTCTTGCTAGGTTGCTGAGAACCTCACTATGTTGCTGGGGCTAGCCTTGAACCTGCAATCCTGCTGTCTTAGCCTCCCAAGTACTAAGATTACAGGCATGCACCACCACACTCAGCACTTATCCCTTTGCTTTTATCATAATCATAGCCATGATATCCCACCATTCATTCTACATTAGAAGCACATAATCAACCTCTAACATTCAAGGGAAGAGATTATACAATGGGACAGGAATCATGGTGATCTAAAACACATTCCCCAGAAACTATACAAAAAAAGAAGAAGCCCAGATGACTCCATATTTTTTGGCCAAGCAACTGGAAGAATTTAGCTACCATTTACTAACATAAAGAAGATGAAGTAGGAAGTTTGGCACAGGAATGAAGAATTAAGTCTTTGATTTCAGACTTGTTGTATTTTGGGGCGTCTATTTGACATTCTAGTGGAGACATCATAGTAGGCATGTGTAAATTGTGGGTTACTTGGAAAGGTTTCATGATTGTCTGGGCAGAAGCCAACATGTGACACCTGCTTGGGTGAGTAACCACAATAGAGATCCCAGAGTTTCTATCGTGATACTTCTGATGTGGATCAGACCCAGTCTGCTGACTCATAAAAGATTAAAGTACTAACAAGAACACATTAACTCACTGTGTAAAGACTGAATATTCATGTAAGTATGGTAAGTAATTTCCCCTAGACAGGGATAGGCTGGGTTTTGATAACTTTAGATCTAAAATCTGCCATTTTTTCTGTTTTTTCATGACTAACTGCCTCCCCTAAAAATGGACACATTATTTTCTCAACTCAGAAATTTTTACTTTCATTTCCTATGCCCTAACACTCAAAATATGGCCCACCACCATCAAAAATCTGATCATTCTAGTAATATTTTTAAAGGATTGTAAAGCTTTTCTAGTAAAATTAAGGGAGGTATGGGAAACTTGAAAAGGCCTTACCACTACCACTATATGATTCTGAAATTTATCCTGAGTGGAACTACTCTTTCTTGTGAATCTCTGCTTCAGTTTTTTAATGAAATGCTGCTCTGAAGTTTTATATATTAATTTCATAATTCTCTAAGAACATTTCTATCATATTCTTTCTCAATTTTTTCAGTCTCATCTTATTAAGCCCACATATTGCCCATGCCTAATAAATATGTACACATAATTTCTAATTTTGCAGATAAAAAATGAAGCTCAAAGGAGTTAAATGATTTCTCCAAATCTCAAATCAAGAATGGATTAGAGAAATCCATACTCAAGTCTAGAAAACCCCAAGGTCTATATTCTTTCGTAAATATCTATGTTTAGTTTTATTTTAATGTTTTTGTGGTACTGGTGATTGAATCCAGGGCCTCGTGCATGCTAAGCAAGATATCTACTGCTGAGGTGCACCATATCCCTCTATGATTTTATAAACTGTAATGTTTTGGAGTTCCTTAAGTCCTGGAGTGTACAAGGAAGAATAAGTGGAAGAAAGTTGGGAAATTCTTCCTTCCTGCATTGAGCAACAAGGAGTTAGTTGAATAGTCTCAGAGAACAATTGTCAATAATTCTCACAACATAAGCTTCAAGAAGTGGAATAGGCAGATAACTACATCTCCAAATCCTTATTTTTTCCTGAAATCACTATCAATCCTTGAAAATCTAGTACAAATGACTTCATCAAATCCCCCCAGAAATAGCAAATATACTCCTTTTGAAATGTTCAAAATATGCATCTATAAAAAATAAAATAAAACAATATATATTTCAATTATATCACTTTCTTCATGTCTCCCCCACCCATCTAGGAGCATCTTAAGGTGGGTGTCATGTCTCAAATAAGCATCATGTGTTCAGCACCGAGGACAGCGCACCTGACCCGCCTCGTGTCTTCAGCACGGAGGACAGCACATCTGAGCCCTTAGCTCGTCTCTTCAGTACCTAGGACAGCGCCCTAAGCCATTAGCTCGTGTCTTTAGCACCAAGGACAGGGCACCAGAACCTAAAGGATGATCAAGAACTGTTTATTCAATGGATCGATGGATGGATGATAAATGAATAAATAAATAGAACAAATGGACAAACGAATGTTTTACCACCCATCACTGTTGTTATTATTACAATAATATAAGGCCAGGGACAGTTGGAATCCTCTTCTATTTAGTTAAACCAAAGTCAATAATGGAAAAATGTAGATTCCAATGTACTTCCCAGAATATGTTAAAACTTTTAAAAATTAGTAATAATAGTTTTAGTTTATAGAACAAATATTTATTCTGTTCCAAACATTGAGATAGGCCCCTTAAGGGCCCATCATCAGTTATAGTCCTGATAAAAGCGTGAAAAAATAACTTTTATCCCCATTTCCCTATGTAGTATCTTAGACTAATACCCTGAAAAAAATCACACAGAACATTGGACAGCTAGGATTTAAACCCCTCATTCCAAAGTTCATGCTCTTCACTGCCAGTCTATTACACCTTTAAAAATGTTGCTAAATAGATCAAGGTCAGTGATAATTCAATGTGGAAGAAAATAAAACAGACCCCCAAGCTTATTGTTTTTCTTTAGCTTCTGCAGCTATTTGCTCATTGCTTCAGGTTGTGTATACCTTTAATAGCAATTTTATTGGGGGACATTTAAAGTGACTCTCTGGAGAGTCTCTTTTATCAGTGCAGCATCCATGTTTGGCACTGGTTCCTGTTTCTCTGATGAAGCTGTTTCGTCTGAGATTTCTTTGCATTTAATGTGAATGTGTTTTCCACTGTGTCCAACCATTCTGGTGGTAGCATATGGTTCGTTTTGTTAATTGGGCTTTTTGTTATGCTGTGTCTGCAATGCTTCTTTTAATTTATATTCAAATGTTTGTCATCCTTTGGCAGTCTGTTTTGTGATGTCTGTGTTTGTTTTGTGACCCATGACTATAGCATGTTTTTCAAGCTGTGTTCTGGCAAATTATCTGAAAATGCCCCACCACATGCTGGCTTTGTACTACAATGCAATTCCTGCTATTTCTTGAACAAGCCTGCAGAGTTAGCCTTAGGAGATGGTAGACAAAAATCAGGGTCGTGGCTTTAGCCACTTCTAGGCAATTACCTTGTTAGGAATGATATAGATGGGATAAAAATTGGTTTTTCTATCAAAGACAGAATGCTAGAGGATTCATGTAGCATCAGACTTTTATAAAAGCCTACCATATTACAGGCACTGTACATGACCAAGGCTCAGAAGATGCAGAGAAATAATATAAAGTAGCCAATCCAGGCTGGTGTGATGGCACACACCTGTAACCCCAGTAACTTGGGAGGCTAAGACAGGAGGATCTCAGGTTTGAGGCCACTCTCAGAAACTTAGTGAGAGTGAGACCCTGTTTCAAAATTAAAAATAAAATAGGACTGAGGGTGTAGCTCAGGAAGACCCCTGGGTTCAATCCTAATATAAAAAATAAAGTAGACAAGCCAACAAGAATGGTAGTAAGCCCAGATTCTTATCTTAACTGCCTTAGTTCAATTCCCAGTTTCACAATTCGCCAGCTCTGTGACCTTGGACAAGATAGTTAGCCTTTCTGTGTTGCAGATTTTTTTTTATCATGTGGATGATGACAATATATATTTCATAGGATTGATGGGAATATTAATGGGCTAACCCCTATTAAGTACTTAGAATAGTGGATACAATAACACTCAATGAATTCTAGCTATTATTTCTTATTATTTTATATAATTGCTAATAAATATAGGAATCTGGTTAGTGCAAGGGGAGCTACAAGCAGAAACAAAAATCCCTAAGGGATCTAATCAACTTTTTCAAACTGTATTCTGCCACAAATTAATAAATTTAAAGCAAAAGCATTCTGTGGTTAAATAGCTATGGGAAATGCTGTGTTAAACAGGCACACATCGCAGAGCCTGCATTAGACTGATTTGCATCATGACCCACCAAGAGGCCCAGAATATGTAGTTATCAGGCTTACTGAATGGAAGACCTTCATTGAGATGAGTCTCTTAAAGGACTAGCTTCCATAGGAAATCCTTTGGGAAGTTCCAATCTAGAAAAAGCTGTGGACAATCACATGGAGTCATTAGAGGGAAACAATTCAATGAGAGTAAAAATTAAAGATATTAACTATGTTCCTAAATGTTCAAGACTTAATTCTTGGAAGTTTGTGTGAAATTTCAATTATACTATTGTGTGACACAATACATATGCATACACAGAGAGAGAGAGAGAGAGAGAGAGAGAGAGAGAGAGAGAGAGAAAGAGAGAGAGAGAGAGAGAGAGAGAGAGAGAGAGAGCTTATCTACAAAAAAATCCTTGATATCACCACTGGAGAACATATCCTGTGGCATTTTTGTCTCTTGTCCTTTGATGGGATGACATTTCTCAGAGAAGCCCAAGAGCCTCCAAATTCACCTAATAAAAAAGATATAAAACCCAGCAGGGACCCTTGCAGCCTGCTGGGACATCCAAGCTGCTCATGTGAAATCATGAGGGTAGAGAATTTCGTCTCTGGTTCTGCTCCTTTCAGAGAATGCAAAAACATAATGTTTTTTTTTTGTTTGTTCTACAACTTATCACTTGTTTCTTTAACTGCAACAAAGTTGGGAAAGAAAGATAAAATAAAGAGAGGGATCTTAAAGAATAAAATAACAGTAGCCAGAAGCAATATTGTCTGGTCCACATCATTATATAGAAACATCTGTCCACATCATTATATAGAAATGTGATTTATCTGCTAAGGAACTCTTATATTTTTCTTTTAAAACAAAATTCAGAGGGATCTATGGAGGAAAATGCACTAAGTGATGTGTGCATGTATGACTGTATCTCTTTGAATCTCACTATGATGTATAATTTCATTGCACCAATAAAAATATTTAAAAACTTCAAAAAATAAAATATATTATCAGAAAAAATAAAAGTTCATGTTAAAATATTTGACAGCTTTTAATGTTAATTTTAAACAATTTTCTAAGTGCTACATACTAGGGGGAGGATAGTGAAACTAAAATCACAATACCATACCTGACTTCACGTTGACTATACTGTGAATTGCAATTTACCTCAGAACAGGCTAGGAGCTGTGAGAACACACAAATGAGGCACTTAACTCAAGCTGGCTGGAAAGGAGAGGCAGAGCCCTAGAAAGATGAGAACTGAGCTGAGAACTGAGGAAAGAATAGGAGTTAGCAAGATAAGGGACCGTGGGAAAAAGAGGAAAATGTTGTAGCAGAGAAATAAAGCCCAAGTGCAAGATGAAGAGTAGGTCTAAGAATCAGAAATAGGGTTACTATGACTGCAGTGCAGAGCACCAGGGCGCACATGGGAAGAGCAGGAACAGGGGGGAAAGCCGGGGGTAGGAGAAAAATGGTCTCACCAGTCAGGGTAAAAGGTTTGCAATTTCTTCTGAGGAATACAGGGAGAGGTGAAGTGTTCTAAACATAGCAGGCACATGATCAGTTTGCTCTTTGGAGAAGTAACTGCAGCTGCTGTGAGGAAAATCAGTTCAGTTGGGAACAATACTGGTCGCCCGAAGAATCTTTTAGAGGTTCTGCTGGTGAAAGAGCCCAGGGACTATGGTGGAGAGATGGGAGAGAAATAAGGGTGGTAACATCTGCGATAGGTTGAAGGTGAGGGATGAAGGAAAAGAAGGACTCAGGATAACTCACAGCTTTTCAGACGGGGGGGGGGGAGGTCAAGGAGTTTAAATAGTATTGAGAAAGAGTCAATGGATAGAAAAAGAAATTTTAAACAGTAAATCAAGTAAGACCTCTGAAGATGCAAGAAGGGGTTGGACCCTGAGCTGAATAGCCCTTGGTTTTGTAATCATGCAAAAGAATCACAGATACATATCTATTCTCACACTTTTGTATGGGCCTTTTAAACCCCCTTTATAATAACTATCTACAGTGAGTTCCATGTGGGCAGAAACTGCGTCTGCCTGACTCATTGCTATACTCATCCTGTCAGCCTGCAATAGATGCCCAACAAATATGGCACTAGATATGCTATGTGGGTTTTAAGTGTTTGTATAATGCAAGGCACAGAAAGGAGGACTCCATGCAAGGACTAAAGGCCACAGCATGGTATTTTAGGGGATTTGGGGACTCATTCAGATTGTTCACCATCTTAAAACCTCAGTTTCCTGATCATCAGAAGATAGGAGGAAGATAGGCCTGGGGGAATCAATGACCCCATGGAACAAAGGAGACCTCTAAGTGTTGTCAGAGAAAAATAGAGAACCAAAGGCTGTATATCTTAGCATTCGATTTTCAGCATTCGGAAAATGAAAATCTAAAAGAGTGTAAGTAGATATTTTTAGGAAATTGCCTTTTAAGTAACTAATAATAATCTTTTTATTAGCACTGAAGTTGTACATAAGGTTGTAGTAGAACATTTGTTCTCTTAAAATGTCACTCTGGTAAACTGATGGTCCCAGCCCAAACAAATACCACACAGCCAATAAATAACAAAGCTGAGGCTCAAATTTAGATCTAACATAAAAACTAAATCCCAAAGCCTTCCTACAAATAAATTAGGAAAAGATAAACAACCCATAGGGTAAGAGACTGAGGAGACACTTCACAAAAAATAAAAAAGATACTCAATAGGTAATAAATATATAAAATGGTGTTCAACATAATTGATCATCAAAGGTAAAGTAAATTCCCAGGAACTGTCACCACACCATGAGAGAATAGCTAAAATTAATGGGGACTAGAGATGTGCAGATTAGTTTGAATTATGAAGTGTCTGTCTAAAGAGAATATTTTACAGAGATTTGTCTTACCTTTGTAATTCCATTTAGATTATAACATCTCCTTATCCAAACGGGCCAATTGCTTATGAGTAGAATTTCAAATCTCTGTTTCTGATTCAAGATTCCGCTTCTGAACCACTATTTCATTTCATTAGATTTCACTAAGTGAAAAACGCTTCGATTTGGAGCCAATATTTCAAACTCATAGCATCTGCCTAGCAGAGCAAGGGCATCTCCCTGGATTTGCTCTAAATAAGTGTATTTCAGAGTGTGGAGCCTTTATCAGCACATAGATCTTCCTCCATGCAGTGCATTCTGAGTGTTGCTGAGGCACTGAGAAGCCCTGGGTTGGAGTCAGTCCTTTTGAGTATTCAAATACCCTTCTCAGCTGGGCGAGATGGTACAAGCCTATAACCAGTACTTGGGAGGTTGAGACAGGAGGATCACAAATTAGAGGACAGCATGGGCAACTTAGCAAGACCCTGTTTCAAACTAAAAAAAATAAAATAGGGCTGGGTGTAGCTCAGAGGTAGTGTGCCCCTGAATACAATCCCCTGTATCAGACACAAAAAAATACCCTTCCCCTTGAGGCAAAGTTCATGTCATACAGCACTGCTAGTCCTAGAACCCCTTTAAACCAGCTTTAAAGACCCAGTTTGGACATTCAAATTATCTTGGAGTCATTTAATGAATAGGATTCCCTAGCCTCACCCACAAAGGTCCTAATTTACTTGTTCTGGGACAAGCCCCAGACATCTGGAATTTTATTATGCAGAGAGTGATAAGAGTCACTGCCTCATGCAGTGCTCATGTAAGTATAAATGGACATAAATACCTTTAAAACCTGTTTTTCATTAACCACTAAACCTGAACAAGGGCATATCCTATGATTCCATTCCTGGGCATACGAGTAAAGTAGTACATACCTATATGCACCAAGAATCACACATGCACGAGACTCTTCATAGCAGTATTGTTTGTAACAGTACCAATCGGTAAATAAAAATGGCCAAAGTGAAAGATTAAAGAGACAGTGATAAATTCACATGATGGCATGCTGTAGAATAAACAAACTGCTACACATACAAACTGAGAAATTTAAAAAATCTATACAAAAGGAGACACACCAAAGGTTTATCTGTTTGCATTTATTTTTATAAAAGGATTAAAATCTGCAAAAATCATTCATGGTAATTAGGAGAGTGGTTATCATAGTAAATGGGAATGAATGGGAAGGGGCACAAAAAGGGACTTTGGGGGTTCTGGCAATACTTCCTGATCTGAGTGGTTTTTATACAGAAGCATTGATGTGTTGATACCCATAAGCCAAAGACCACCAGGAATGTACCTGCAGCAAACAGTGGCTTCTACTACCCACTGCTGTAAAAGGAATCAAACACTGAAAGAAATAAAGGAAGGAGTCAGGCAAGAGGTATGGATAAGGCTTTGAGGTTGAAATTAATGGTAGGATAAAATAGGCAGGAAATGGTCAAAATTTGCAAACTGAGGAGGTTCAGGAGTACGGCCATGTTGGAGTTAGTGTTGGGTCACAGAATGAAGTGGAGTTCAAGGAATTGGGCTTAGTCTAGGATGAACCTGATGGTTTTCTATGATCCAGTCCAGTTAATCTGTTTGCAAGTTATAGTAAAACTTTCCTGAAAAGCTGATTGTTCTGATTCATTCCTTCTTCATGGTCCAGCTGCCAAGAGGGCAAACTTTATTCATACTATGTAGCTACATACTACCTATTAATATTCATATATTTCATTGAGTTTTATACTTATGATACATGCACTTTCTTGACCTACATTATACTTCAATAAAAAGTTTAAAAGAAGAAATTAATTTCCCATTTCTAGCTGCTTCTCCTCTCTTGGTCTTACTGGTGCCTGGTTCGCTTCTCCCGCTAATCCTGGGAACCAACCAGCCCTGCTTTGGAATGTGGCTGCCTCAGAGTTTATACATCTTCCCTGAGAAACAAGCCCCCATTCCTCTCCGAAGGCCTCCCTTCCCCCACAGGAAACCTTCCAGCTGTGGAGGGACTTGCCACAGCCTGTTACCACAGGGTGGGTGGAAACGAACACACTGCTCACCTTGGCTTAGCCTTCCACCTATCAGTTCTATTTTTCCTCTTGAACTCTATACAATCTTGCTATCGATACGGCTGCCTGATTATTTTAGAAAATTTCCAACTAGGATTTTACCATCTGGACTTCTTAGACTATGATAGAAATACATACACATGTCTACATAGGCCTTAAAATCTTCACAAACCAAAACCTTCGCATCCTATCTTTGGTTTGTACTACTCAGGTACACCCTATCCCCTGTTTTTATTGTGATGTTTGAAACCATAAGGCTATGTTGCTGTCCTGTATGACATTCCAAAACAGACTTCTTATTATATGGGAAGAAAAGAAAAAGAAAGGAAGAAAGGAAGGAAGGAAGGAAGGAAGGAAGGAAGGAAGGAAGGAAGGAAGGAGAAGCTGCTTTTTTATAAATCAGGAGGTTTCTTTCTTTCTTAACATCTTGCTCTATAGAAAGAAAAGTTCTTATTATTTACTAGAAGGGATTATTAAGCTAATATAGGAAACCCCCTGTGATTATTTTTAAGATTACTTTGCTGACACCTACTGGATAGGATCTTTTATACAAATATGTAACACAGGTAAGGCAGTAACAATTCCCTATTCTTACTGTGTTACATAAATTATTTTTAAAAATAATAAAATGGATATGATTAACTAAATTTATTTTTAATTTCCTTGTGTGATCCAAATGGACTTTCTTTCTTTCTTCCTTTCTCTCTATTATTTTCTTTTTCTTTCATTCTTTCTTCCTCTCTTCCTTCCTTCCTCCCTTCCTTGCTTTCTTCTTCCTTCCCTTCTTTCTTTGTGAGCAAGAAGTGTATAAAGGACAAACATTTCAATATTTTGCCATGGAAATAAGAAGTATCACTTTTCTTTAATACAGTAATGAGTGAGAAAATCTATTTATACTTAACAGGCTGTATCTAAACTGTCATCTTCCTGCTGGTAGATCTCCCTGCTTAACAAAACAGATGAGATTTTTAAAATATTATGTAAAGCAATCAGCTGGTTTCCACTGAGAAGTCAATGTGCTCTCTTCAGTCATTAAGTAAGATCCTTTTAATCCCAACCAGGCACTTATGAGCATCAGGAAGTCCAAAATAAACAGGAGGTTTATTTAATAGTTAACTAGAAGTAATAACCCATAGAACTGTAATTCTAAAGCATATAGGAAAGTTTATACCTATAATGGAGTTTAAAATTTTTCTGGTTCAAACTTTTCATTTATAAGTTGTTTGCTTCTATTTGCATAACAAGGTTCCAGAATGAGAAGGACATAAAATGTGAGAGATGAGCCTGGATCTGAGAACTTAAATGCCAGCCAGGGCCTCATATAATTTCTACTGTATCCTTTGCCCTTGTTAGAAATAACTTTTTACAGTACAGTGTCTAAAGAAACGGCACGTGTTCGAAAGTGTTCGAAAATTGATTGGCAAGGCGATTTTACTTTTTTGTAAAAAAGGGTGCCCCATATGTGTGAGAAAGCACACCTCACAAAGAACCCAGTGGGTCTTATATCCCTAACGCAAGGCTCCTCCTGCGCTGAACTCCTATTGGTCGAAGTTACAGCTTCACATTCTTCTACAGGGGAAGATGGGGGAGGGTCGACACCTGTAATCTCTTAAGAGATGTTAATTTGGGGAAGGAATGTAAGTCCCTACCAGGTTACAAAATGGCCCTTTAAGTGAAACTACCTCCTTTGACAGAAAGGATACAATTATATCCTCACACCCTTAAATGTTGACTTACTGTTTATACCTTGATAGCCACGATTTGCACTATGTATAGACTAAGATCACTCCTGTTTAAAATTATTGGTTTATCATTAGATGAAGCATATGATCCAATGACAAATTGGGGGGTGGATATTGGTTAGCTATTGATGTGTAACAGCCACATATTTAGCAGCTTAAAATACACCTATTTATTATTTACAGTTTCTTTAGAAAGTATCTATAGTTCCTATGGGTCAGAAGTCCAAGCATGGCTTAGCTGGGGCCTCTGCTTCAGGGTCTCACTCACAACACAAAAATCAAGATGCTGGCTGGGGCTCATCCGGGGAAGGATCTTCCAGGCTCTCTCTGGTTGTTGGTAGAGTTGCTTTCCTGTAACTATAGGGAAAGGCCTTCATTTTCTAGCCATTTGTAGGTCAGGGATTGCTCTCAGCAATGAGAAACTGCTTGGAGCTCCTGACCTTTGGCTTTCCCAACATGGTCTCTGATTTTGGGGCAGGTTGCTTCTTCAAAGCCTACAAGGAAGAGACTCTGGCTAGATCATGCAACAATTTCATGTAATATGACCATAGAATCATATATAGGTAACCTCCTAGGTCTTGTTAGCTGTGCCATAATCTCTGGCTAGAAGCAAGTTATAGATCACACCCACACTCCAGCGAAGGATTCCCATGAAAGAATGAATGCCAGAGGCGGGGGCCTTGGGGACCACCCTTAGGGTCTGTCCTCCACAAGGAGATCCCAAAGTACCGAATTTATATTCATATCTTGCTTGCATTAAAAAAAACTTAAAAGTGCCTACATATATAATTTTGCCTTGAAAATGCTAACTTGTGTGTATTTAATTTAATGTGCCAATATCTAAGGGCTGTCGGTGTCTTTTCACAGATGAAACAGCTCCAGTGAAAGGCCTAAGGCTAAGCAATCTCTGACCAGTCACCACCGAAAACTGCAGGAGGATCTGGATGTGTGGCTCAGTGTAGAGCACTTGCCTAGCATGCAAGGGGTCCTGGTTCCATCACCAGTGTCCCTCCCCCTCCAAAAAATAAACACACCGTGCAGCAGTCCAGACTCCTTTGGTTGTGCATGTCCATTCAGGGAAAGAAGATAGACATGGAAGAGGAAAGATAGTTTTAAGACAACTACAAAAAAATAAAACAAAAAGAAAAAAGAATAAACTAAACCCATTTGCACGAGCCATATATCCATGTAACTATTTTAAGTTTTAAAGCTAATTTTTCCACAGAGAATGAAGCTGAAATATTTACTACTAATGGCATACCATATTTTCACCTATTTCAATGATCTTGACTACAGTTTTTTATATATTTTCTAAACTAACACCCATTTGAGAAGCTACCATGATGAACCAGATACTCAGAGTCTTGTCAACTGATTTGTCCTCCATTCATTCTTGAAATTCATGGACCTGGATTTTGAGTAGCACCATAAACAGTGCTAGAACAGATGTCAGAAACATTTTATTAACATGAATAAGCAATGCTAAATTGCTTTCTATATTTGGAGAGTTTGGCTATGGGAATATGTGAAGGTAATTTTGTGGGTTTAAAGATGAGTTACCACTAATTGAGCATTGACTCATCAATATTAGCATACTGCCAGATTGATAATGGATACTCAATAAGACTCATTTAACCTCCAAAATAACCTTGTAAGTCATAGTATTAACCTTACTTTATAGATTAGAAAACCAATGGTTAGAAGTTAGGCAATTAGTCCATGGTCAAGTAGATAATTAATAGAAGTGTTCTGATTTTATATCTAATGCTATTTCCACCATGGAATAGTTGCCTAATGTCCTTATTTTGAATTACCTTAATTTCTTATTACAAATAAGAAATACTTAAAATACCTAAAGGAAATATCTTTGCTCCCAACTTCTGTTATTTGCTGGAATTGGAAAAGAAATCTGTATATATGTCTATTTTAAGTTGATCTGAAGTGGATAAACAAATGGATAGGTAAAACCAAAGTATTCCTGGATGTCCATATACTGCCATGATAGTGGTCAGTGGAGAGGGGAGGTCTCAAGTTGGGCTCATGGCTATTGGGATCCTAGGTTCCTTGGGTGTGAGAACCAGACTAGAAAGTCACCCAAAAAATCTACAGAGGCCCCTCTGCAGCTCTGCACCTGACACCTTGTAGGTGGCAGACCATCTCTGGGCCTCTGTGTGTCCCATAGCCCCTGGTAGCTGCCTAGTCCTGGCCCTAGCCACAACTTCACAGCTGGTACAAGACCAACGAAGCCACTAGTGGGCAGATAAGGGCTTTGGTGGAACTGTCAGGAAAGAAGCACCCTCTCTTCCAAGATCTTGGGAACTGAAAATCCTCTAAATCTGAATCTGATAAAGGAGGAGGAGAAGGAGGGAAGAGTTAGAGAGGAAAAGGGGGACATGGAGATAGATAAGGGATAAAATAAAAGATGAGTGAGAAAGGCAAAGAAGACAATGATCAGAAATCCTCCCTATGAAATGTATCTGTCTGTGTGGGTCGGGGTGACTGGAGATTGAACCCAGGGGCATTCTACCTCTGAGCTACACCCTCAACCCTGTCTTTATTTTTTTTATCTTGAAACACAGTCTCACTAAATTACTACATTGCTGAGGCTGGCCTCAAACCTGCAATCCTCCTGTCTCAGACTCCCAAGTACGGGAATTAAAAATTGTTTTAGCCTTGGAATTCCACTCTTTGAACCTCAAATTGCTTTGAATTATGGGATGAAAAGGAGTTACCAGTTTTCAAGGGTTTAAATTTGACAGTACTCAGTCTTACTGATTTGGGAGGTCCTCAAAAGTAAGACAGAAGAATGATTCACTAATGCAAATGAAAATTGTTTTCATTAAGAAAGCAAGCCGTGAGTGCATGTGTTTTCTATTTTGTTGTATCCTATACAGGATTCCAACCAAGAATCCTTTTTATGTCCCTTCATCAACTTCTGTTGAAATTCATGGAGTTTAAAGGAACCTAAGGATAATGAGGAGGTTGTAGTTTATTATTATTCAGAAAATCTTAATGATCAAAGAAACCAAGAGCATAAAATACTTGGTGCTACATTCTGTATTTACCAAAATGGATGCACTATTATGTCAACTAATTTGTACGTAATTCTTTGTTGGAATAATTTATTTATGAAAATTAACTTGAATAACATTGCAATCAGTGGGAGAACTGGGATGAGTGAAAGTATAAGAAGCATAAATAAGCAATGAGATGAAATAAATAAATGAAGAGGGACCATTGTTCACACTTGGAAAAAGTTAGAGCTGCGCCTCCCTCCCCATACAGAAGATGAGTACAGAGGACCTTGTGTATAAATGTCACTGAAATGTGAAACCCCTGGGTGTCAGGGGATGACAATTTTGTACTAACCAACCAGTGCCATCAAACATGCTCTGTCTGTGTTCTTGTCCCTACCTTTTGCAAGTATTTATGGAGGATTCTGCCATTTTCCAGTCACTTTCAGATTCTAGATAATTTCAGATTTCATCATTTTCTGGTCACTTTTCTCCACGTCTCATATATTCAAGAGGAAAAGTGCTTCACTAAAAACAGTGAGTTGGTGGCATTTGAATCATGATCTGCTTCTACCCAGTCCTCAACTCTATAATATGGAATCTCTATACTAAGGAGGTATATCCAAGAAAATGAAGCTTTTCCCCTCACCAGCCAATGCCTGAAATGAGGTATGATTTCACCCCAGAAGAATCAGGCTTCTGATATTCTTTACACCCCATTTCTATCCTGCAGAAGCTCTATTCCCAGAAGACATGGTAGAGGGTTGAAGTTTTCTTCCCACTTTATGGAAGAAGCTCTATCCCAGGATTGGAAAATCAAGAACACTGGGGCTCCATGCTCCAGTATGACCTCATCTTTACTAATTACATCAGCAGCAGCCCTATATCTAAATAAGGTCACATTGTATGATACTATAGGGTTACAACTATAACATATAAATTTGGGGGGACATGGTTTGAGTCATAATAGAGTCCAAATATAGACTTGGTTTGACATAAGAAAGCAGAAGCAAACTTAATGATAGGACAATGGAAATTATGAAATCTAAAGCAATGAATAAAATGAAAGATAGATCATACAGAAGATAGAAGATAAACTTGAAAGTAAATCAACAGATTATAAAAACTGAAGAGCAGAGAGAAAAAATAATGAAAAATGAACAGAGCCTCAGAGAAATGTAGGACATCATACAGTATACCAACTTATGCATTATGGTCATAATCAAAGGAGAAAAGAGAGAGAATATCTTCAAAGAAAGTATGGTTGGAAACTTATTGGGGTTGGAAGGCTGGGGAGGAAGCAAAAATAGATGGGATAGAGGAAAATACATGGAGGACAAAAACAGCTAAAAATGTTTTATAACATCAATATATGCTCAATATTAATTTCTGTTACATGCTGGGCTTTGGAATTTCATAGCTATGTTACCGAACTCTTCAACAAAAATCTACTACACCCAACAACCATATGTGATTAGTGTTGGGGAAAATTAAGAAAAGAAACCACTGAGATGGAGAAGAAAGCAGTAGGCACAAGTAGTAAAATGGAAGAAAGATGGCCAAAATCAGAGATGACTGAGCTAGAAGCAGCCAGGAATCTTCTGATAAACTACAGGCAATGCTGGGAATCGTAGTGCACTCAAAATGACCAGTTTTAACTGAACCAGTTTTAACTGAATCTGCAAGAACAAGAAAACCCTAGCTATACTGTGACTTTTATTCTAATTTGTTTATAAAGTCAAAAATGGAGAAAATAATTGTCCAAATGGTACTACTGAAGGTTTTATAGAAAAGGAAGAACTTGGTCCTAGTGGTGTTTTCTTAAATTACCACTTGGCTCCAAAATATGCCTAAATAATGAGTTGCAGGCCATATGATTTCAAACTGTTTCTTCTTTGCCCCTGATAAATGTACCATCTTTTCCTTTTAAAGGTTATTTAATTCAGATCACATTCTTTCATACCTAGGAGAATAGGAATAAGTCAAACTTACAACTGTGATTTCTTCCACAAGATCCTTTCCCATCTTTCAGTATGTATCTTCTTACCAGGGGGAAAGAATTCCAGACTGCTCAGCTGCAGGCTCACTTCACAATACATCAAAACTTCAGATGTATCCCATCAGCAAACCAGTACAGAAGGGGCCTGACATTTTCCTCATCTTAAATCTCTTAAAAAATTGTGAGCTCATTTTGTTCAGGATGAACCCTTATGTGTAAGAGAAAATTAAAAAAAAAACTCTTTAATGCAGACTTTGTAAAGCTTAAGTCTGCAGCAACCTATATACCGTAAATAAATATATGCAGATGAAAATAAGAGGGAGCCAGATAAAAGTCTTCCTTGGTTTGAAGAGAATGTCATCATCAAGTGGCTTACAATCTTAATGACATATGCCACTGCAGCTGTCCTCTTGTCCTCCTTCACATTAGAAGAGCAGCCTTATTCTTGAACTAGAAACACTAACTCTAATATCGCCTTTTTCCTTGGAATAGAACATTATTTTTCACAAGGCTAGTGAGCAACCAGTGCCTGAGATACAGAAAAGCCAAAGCACAATTGAGGAATGAACAGCGGAAACTACCCGAGCTTGGGTCAACCTGAAGGCCAGGAAGTAACCAGAAGTGCTCATCTCCAAGCTGAGATGCAGGGTATGAACATAAATTCTGCAGCCAGGCACCCTAACCATTTGCTTGCTCTGTAACTTTGGCCCCTGGTCAAGTTAATTGTATTGAACCTCAATTTTCTCACATGTGAAATAAATATAATTTGTACTATGCAAGTTTATTCTGGAGCATAAATGAGACACTCTGGGTATAACACCTGACTTGGTGAATGTTGGCTCTTTTTCCTATTGCCATCCTCAATTTAGAAAAGAGATCTAAAATAAATCTTTAAAAATATGGGGTTGACAAATCTTATGAATCTTTTTTGAAGGGGTATTTTTGTCTTTAATAAACAAGATGTGGATAATGCATGGTCATAATTTAGAATGGGAGGAAGTTTGGGCAGAAGACAGTTTAAGATGCTCAGATACAGGAGAGCGATGAGAAGAGCTATTTCACAGGGTCCCATCACACTGAATAGCACATTCTGATAAATCATTCATTTAAATCAGGAACCATGAGGTTGGTAAGAGATGGAAAATCAGAGTCCTGTAGCCCCTTTCATAGACAGAAAGTTCTCCCTCCACCTTTTGTAATACAGACTCTGCTTGTTATATTTTTAAAAAATCTATATGGATAAGCAGAGGCAGCCAACTAGGGCTATACTTGTGTTCTGGTTCTAATTGGCACCTTTTAAATTTTTTTGGCAAAGTCAAAGTCATTTCATTAACCCAAGCAATTGACTAACTGATCCTGTTAGTAAGTCTATGGAATTTACTGAGGATGGATACTGTATAGAAATACTGTCTTTAGGAAGTCCCATAGGACTGACATTGAATAATGCATGGTCTAAGCTTAGAGAAACTTAGAGCCAACTAGAAATACCTGGGATTTACAAGAGCTTCTGGAAAGTAGATTCTCTGTGCTTCCTAATGAGCCAAAACCCGCTTTTTGCTCCATGAGGAGTCAGGTTGTCAGGGATGGTTAATAGCACATTCTGGGAAGAGGCAGATGAGGACTGGATTCTAGATCCAAACCCTGATAATTAAGTGACTTTGAGCAAGTTTGCCAAACTCTCTAACCCTTGTGGCCCTTGGATATAAAGTGGGTACTGACAATAATACTTACATTCTAGAACATTTGTGTGAGGCTTAAATAATACTGCAAAGAAGTTTTTTCAAACTTCAGTGTTCAGGAAAAGCAGTGGGGGTCTTGGTAAAAAATGCACTCTGATTGAACTGGTGCCATATGGGACCCAAAAGTTTTGCAATTCCAACAGACTCCCAGGAGATTCCAATGCTCCTGGATCTCAGACCATCTTTTCAAAAGCAGAGGATTCAGAGCAGTTATTGTGGTTCTGCCACACTGTGAATACTCAGCAAATATTGTTATGTTATTTATTAAAGACCCAGAATCAAGGAACTCTGCATACTGGCCTTCCTTTTAGCCATGGAATGCCTCCATAACTCTCCAGCAACCCGCAGGAACAGTGTTTTTCCAAAAATGTTTGCTTACAGTAAAACTACAATAATACTGGTGAAGTATGCTGAAAAATGGCCACCCAAGGATAGCAGCTCCTAAGCCACGAAATCTGCAAATGTTACTATAAAGAAAAAGGGTCTCCGCAGATATGATTAAATTTAGAGATTGGGAATAAGGTTATCTCAGATTATCTGGGTGGATCTTAAATGCCATCACAAGCACCCTGATAATACAAAGACAGAGGAAGATTCGATATGTATAGAGAAGAGAAGGTCATGTGGATAACCAAAGAGATTGGAGGTAGGTGTCCACCAGCCAAGAGATGCCAGCAGCTGCCAGAAGCTGAAATAGGCTGGGAAGGACCCTCCCTTTGACCTTCTCCAGGTAGTACAATCCTGCTGACACCTGATTTTTGGACTTCTGACTTCCAGAACTATAAGACAATATATTTTTATTTTTTTAAGCCAACACGTTTGTGGTAATTTATTGCAGCACTCACAGGAAATAAATGCAAAATGCATGTATATCTATGTATATGCTAAATTGCTAAGATCTTGAAAGTTACACTTTTTTGTTTTGTTTTTAGTACTGGAGGTTGAAACCAGAGGCATTCTA
The DNA here is from genome assembly GCA_004027185.1 of Glis glis. NCBI lineage: Eukaryota > Metazoa > Chordata > Mammalia > Rodentia > Gliridae > Glis > Glis glis. The sequence continues at coordinate 28,749 of PVJS01004750.1, forward strand.
CCTCTGAGCTACATCCCAAACCCTATTTTTTTTTTTATTTTGAAACAGGGTCTCACTAAGTTGCTGAGCGACTTTGCTAAGTTGCTGAGTCTGGCCTTGAACCTGTGATCCTCTTGTCTCAGCCTCCTGAGTACTAAGATTACAGGCATACACTACCATGCCTGGCAGGAGTTATACATTTTACATATCAAATTGTTTTCCCTTTGCTTAAATAAAGATTCACCCCTCATGGAAAACATGAAGAGATTGGTAGTATACCAGCAACAAGATTTACTTTAGGAAATTAGGAACATTTATTATCCTTTCAAATAGAATGGGGAACGTTTTAAAGAAAGTTGCCACCATTCCAACAGTGAGAAAAGGCCAGATAAACTAGAAATTACTATTAGATAGAGATCTAGCATAGAAGAGGTCTTTGCTTCCTTTGCTTCACTGACCTACACTATTCTTTCATCCTTCAAAAAAACACTCCATAATTTTCACTGAAGTATCTTTGCAAAGCGGGGGCAGGGGTGGATCCAGAGAGAATGTATATTGCCCTCCCCACCCCCAGGTCCTGGAACTGGCCAAGATTCAGTTGTCTTTACACTCACACTGAGGCACCTGGTTTTATCAGCAAATGTCTTGCCTGCTGTCCCAAAAAGAACTAGGAAAGATGAATGAGTTATCAGGTTATGAGAGTTTGTCATTTAAATTTAAACATATGGAAAAGAGAGTTTTAATGAGAAAAAAGGACAGCCTATAAGTCTATTCCCATCAAATATGCCTTTCCAAAATAAAGGTGGAATAAAAGCATTTCCTGAAAAACACCAACAAAAATGTTTTTAAAGAAATGTTCGTTTGCATGGAAATGGATAGAACTTGAGAATGTTATGCTAAGTAAGATGAGCCAGTCTCAAAAGATGAATAGTTCTATGTTTTCTCTCATATGTGGAAACAAGAGAGAAGTTGGGAAACAAGGGTAACCTCAGATAGAGGAGCAGGAACTCCAATGGAGTGATGGAGGGGGTTTAGGGGAGGGAGTCGGGGGGGGCAGAGATTAAAGAAGGTAATAGTTGAAACAATGCTATGTACATATATGAAATCACCAATGCCAATCTCAAAGACATGTATAGGGAAGGGGAGAGAGGGGGCTGCAACCCAGAGGGAAATGCTGCAAGTGCTGTGGGCATGTATAGTTCTATCACTCTATACCTCAGTATGATGTATAATTACAATGCACCAATAAAAGTATAAAAATAGAAATGTTCAAAGAAATTCTTAAAACAAAAGCAGGATGGTAGCAGATGCAAACTTAGACCTGCACCAGGAGATGAAAAGTGAAGAAAATGGAAAGGGTAAGGTAAATATGAACTGTATCTCTTATTTTAATCACTTTAAAAGACAATTGATTACCACAAAAAAAGTTATGTTATGGAGTTTATAGCACATATAAAATAAAATAAATCTATGACAATAATAGCAGAAAGAAAAAGGGAGGAATTGTAAGGTTCTTATACATGAAGTGATATCATTTGAACATAGATTATAATAAAGAAAGATGTATATTATAAACCCTTATAAAAGAAAAATTTCACCAGATGCTTCTTAAAAACAGCAAGGAATACTATTCAAGATAATTGCAATAGTAGAGAGAAATTTAACTTTACTGGAAAAAAAGGCAGGATTTTTTAATGCTGGAATGAATGTATGGAAAAGTGCTGAGGACAGTAGGGTTAAATGGGTTAATGTAGGTAGGCCAATTGTTTGCTAATTGTTAGTTATATAAGTTAGGGTGTTATCATCCCACAGAAACTAGGAGATAGGGGCTCTACCTTTCTTGGTGATTACATTTCAAAAGGATAGCTCCCAGGTCCTTAAAAAGATTTTGTATACCAAAGCAGCAGAGAAATAACTTAACATTGCAAGTCTTCTAAAGGAGATACTCTAAGAAAAGGGAACTTTCCAGAGTCAGAAAGAATAATGAAGGTTAGTCAAGTTTAGGAACATTAAGGCTGTCTTGGTCACCCTAGAACAGTCATCAAAAAGAAATTTTAAAAGGTTAATTTTAATTACTAAAGTCAAATTGGAAAAAATAGAATCATAATAATCCAAAAGCAGGGAGAAAAAGAGAAAAAGGGAACAAAGAAGAGATGAGATCAATTAAAAAAAACTAGTTAGATGGTAGCTTTAAATCAAACTGTAATAATAATCACATGAAAAATAAATAGCCTGTACACCTCCATTAATCAAAGATTCTCTGATTATATTAAAAACAAGAACAAATTACATAAGAAACCCACTTTAAATACAAAGGCATAGATGGTGTTTCATTCATCATTCTCACTGCTGTGACCCAAAACATCTGACCACCACAACTTAGAGGAAGGAATATTTATTTGTTCACAGTTCTGGAGATTTCAGAAGGCTCAGTCCATGTTAGGCCAGGTTACACTGGTGGAGCTCAGGTGGCAGAAAACAGGGAGAGAGAGAGTCCCCTGTTCTCACATCATGAAGGCCTGAAGCAGAGAGAGCAAGCAAGGGGATTCAAGGACACAAGCACAGTCCCCAAGACCACACCCCCAGTGACCCACCTCTTACAGTCACACCTAACCTGCCTAGGTAACAACCCAATAAACCCATTACAATAGATTTCTCCATTGATGAGATTAGAACCATCATAATTCAATCACATCACCTCTGAACATTATTAATACATGAGCTCTTCAGGGGACATTTTATATCCAAACTGGCAAAGATGAGTTAGAAAGATAGAAACTAAAAAGATGAAAAATTCAATAAAAAGAAATATGGAGTGACTATATTAATACCAAACCAAGAAACATCAGATGATGGAATATTACCAAATAGAAAGAGAATATTGCACAATAAGAAAGAGGTCAATTCACTATGAAGACATAACTGTTAATGTGTGTGCACCTAGCAACAGAGCCTCAAAATTCATGAAGACCAAGTATATGGTGCCTCGCCACAGCATTGGCACATCTGGGAGCTTTCTAGAAATGTAGTTTCAGGCCCCACCCCAGCCTGAAGATTAAGATCCGATGAATTAGGAATCTGCATTTATAACAAGATCCCACATGATTTGAGTGCATGTTAAAAACTCTAAGGTTATGTATGTAGTACATTATGCCACATTTCTAATGAAGAACAAGTACTCAAGGGGTATGTTTGCAGAGAAATCTAAAGAAATTGTCACTTTCCTGTTTTCATAAAGCAACAGAATTCAGCAACAATATTGGATTATAAATATTTGAAAACTGGGGACTACATAAAAGAGACTGTTTATGTAAGACTCGTTCCAATACCGCTTTTTAAAAAGTAGTTTTTAACTACCTCAACTCTCTTTAGTTATATAATTACTGTAAGGTTTTTAACCACAAGTTTGTATTTTCCAATAATTTTATTGATAAGTGTTTTTAACAGTACCGATCGGTCCACACTTAAAAGGGGTGGTTCTTGGTTGCCCTGGCCCTTTCCCCACATACTTTGACTTCACTAGCCTGTGATGGGCATTGTTGGGAAGATTTTTTTTAAAGCTCTCCAAATGACTCCAATGTACAATAAGAGTTAAGAACCATTATTTTTTAATTGAGGTTTTTTTTTTAATAAATCATCAAAAGGAGTAACTTTGGTTTCAACCCTGTATCTGTTTTTTATTTGACATCTCCCTTTTGTTACCTTCTGTGATGGTTATAGGTTTTCAAATGAAAAGAATTAGCTTTCCTAGTCTAAATGGAGCACAAAGGAAAAGCAGAATTATTTTATGACCTATGGTATGAATATCAGCATCAGACATCGCCATTCAATGGCATATTATTTAACATACTTTGTATATTTATGCACACCGTGCTGAAAGAAATTATAAAGGTGTTAGACTTTACTTTGGAGTAGAGTTACAAATAGATGTGCTCCCATCAAAAGAACAAAGACTAAAGAAAATCAGTTCATTTCTAAATGAAAAGGGGGAAATGCTATTGGTGGAGATAAGTCCAGGTTTAGTACACATATGGGGAGAAGGAGATAGATGGTACCTACTTGTCTTAGTCCATTCAGACTGCTATAGCAAAGTACCACAGACTGAGAGTGAAGTGGTGATAAATAACATAATCTTTATTTATAAAGTGCTGGAGGCTTGGAAGTGCAAGGTCAAGGTGCTGGTAGAATTGGTGTCTGGTAAGGATTTGTTTCCTGGTTCATAGATGACAACTTCTCTAAGTGTGAGTGTGGTGGAAGTGACATGGGCTCTCTTCTGGGCCCCATTTATAAGCTCATGAATCTCTTTAATGTAGGTTCTGCCTTCAGGGTCAAATCACCTTCCAAATACCCCACCTCTAAATACCATCACATCGGGGATTAGGAGTCAACCTATGAATTTGGGGTGGACAGAGACATTCAGACCACATCAACAAGGGTCCCTCCTGAAGACATGTCCTCACACCACAGAGTAGCAGACTTCCTCCCTTGTCCACATAAAAATTGACCTATAACAGGCTACTCACTCAACAATACAACTTCACCTGGCATGATGTTTATATTATCCTTACCTCCACTTTAAATCCAGAGGAAAAGGAGTTCATCTGTGTGAGCTGCAGGGGCCCACACAGATGAGCTCCATCACCAAGCCCCTGAACACCACCCATGGGTACTGATGCTATTCCCAGAACTGACCCCAGCTGGACCTACCAGCAGGGGGATAATTCTCTCAACAACAGAGACCATATGATCTCCTGCCTTCTGGCATGGATGGATAAAAATGTCATACGGCAGTAAAGTATGATAAGCTTAGAGAGGTGAAACAGGAACCAGATGAAAACCCTGCCATTTTTCTGTCTTGCCTCAGGGAGGCTATGCTTAAATACACCACTATGGACCCCCAGTCCAGGGAAGGTCAGACTTTTTTACATTTATATTTTATCTCACAATCCCCTCCCAATATCCAGAAAAAGTTACAGCAGATGGAAGAGGGTCCTCAGACCACTCAGAGGAATCCCCTAAATGTGGCCTTTAAAGTCTTCATCAACAGGGAGGAGGAGGCAGAGACCAGAGCATATGGGCTCGCGGCCAGCCACAGTTACTTAGTGAGGCACTCCACAACTTTGTGAGACCCGGTTTCAAAATAAAGTATAAAAAATAGGGCCGGGGTATAGCTCAGAGGTAGAATACCCCTGGGCTCAATCCCTGGTACTGCAAAAAAAAAAAAAAAAGAAAAAGAAAAAACAAGGAGGAGGAACAGAAAACCAAAGGGAAAGGCATTTGTACCTAAAATATCAGATGCTTGCCTCAGTAGACCAAAAACCAGAGAAACTCCCCTTGGAAAAACCTGTTCTAGGCATTTGTTTCCAGTGTGGCAAGGGCAGACATTGGGCTAAAGGGTTCCCTGATCCACAGCCACCAGAGGCCCTGTCCAACATGTGGACAATGGGACCACTAGAAGCAAGAATGTCTTCAACAAGGATGCCCTCCTCATTTGAGTCCATCCCACCCCCACGCCCCTAGACCACCTCAGGAGCTCTCTTCTTTAATAGCCTCATTAGCTACTGATTGGTGGGGCCCAGAGTCCATTGTCCCTGCCACTGGCAAACCCTCAGAACCCTGGGTAAAAGGGACAGTGTCTGGTAAGATTATCTCCTTTCTTCTGGATACTGGGGCAAGTCTATCTGTTTTAACAGAATTCTCTGGACCTTTACTCCCTTCCTCTGTCTCAGTTGTTGGCATGAAAGAAATCCCAGAAAAACCCTAAAGGACCCCACTTCTGTTTTTTTTTTGGAAAAACCTCCTTTCATTTTTTCCTTCCTGTTTATTCCACAATGCCCTATGCCCCTTATGGGCAGGGACCTACTCCATAAATTAGGTACATGCATATGACTTAGTAGCCTTACAGAAAGTCTTCCGTACCTTATTTTACACTTATCTACTCCATCACAACAAGTAAAATATAACATTCCCCAAAACATCCATGCCCAAATAAATCCAGAAATATGGGACACAAGATCTCCAAAAATAACTACCTATCAGTCACCTATAAAGATCTCATTGAAGGCTGGGCATGGTGGCGCACGCTTGTAATCCCAGTACTTTGGGAGGCGGAGACCGGAGGATCCAGGTTCACGGCCAGCCTCAGCTCTCTCTCTCTCTCTCTCTCTCTCTCTCTGACTGTCTCTCTCTCTCTCTCTACTTAGTGAGGCCCTCTGCAACTTCGTGAGACCCGGTTTCAAAATAAAGTATAAAAAAATAGGGCCGGGGGTGTAGCACAGAGGTAGAACACTCCTGGGTTCAATCCCCAGTACCACAAAAAAAAAAAGATCTCATTGAGGGATCCTTCTCACCCCATCACCATTCCTCTGATCCCATTCACCCTTAGAGGACTTCAGCCTATTATTCCTCACTTTCTATCTGCCAAGTTTTTAATTCCTACTGACTCCCCACATAATACCCCTATCCTCCCTGTCAAAAAACCCAATGGCTCTTTTCATTTGGTGCAGGACCTCCAGCACCTAAATGAAGCCATTATCCCTACCCACCCTGTAGTACCAAACCCCTATACTCTTTTATCCCTCATTCTTCCATCTACCACTTTCTTCTCAGTACTAGACTTAAAGATGCCTTCTTTACTATTCCTCTACACCCATCCTTACAACAATTATTTGCCTTTATTTGAACAGATCCCAACACTGGACATGCCCGACAACTTACCTGGACAGTCCTCCCTCAAGGTTTCCACGACAGTCCCCACTTCTTTAGCCAGGCCCTTCAGTCAGACTTAAAAAAACTTAACCTAAATCCCAACTTTGCTCTTCAGTATGTTGATGATCTATTGCTTTGTAGTTCGACCCAGCAAGATTGCATAACTCATACAGTTCAGTTGCTAAATTTCCTGGCCACCTGTGGATATCAGGTTTCACAAAAAAAAGACCCAACTAGTCACTAGTCACCAAAAGGCCACATATCTTGGTTTAATCATAACTCCCACATTAAAAGAGATCCCCTAGTCCCAGAAAAAGGCTGTCCTTTCTGTTCCTTTCCAGACACTAAATGGGGTCTCCTCACTTTCCTGGGCCTTACTGTGTACTTTAGATCCTGGAACCTAACTTTGCCCTCATAGCCAAACCCCTCTACGAAGCCACAAAAGGAAGCTTTACTGACCTCATTTTTCCTAACCCTGGCCTGTCCAGAGCCTTTAATGATTTAAAGCAGGCCTTGAACCAGGCACCCATTTTGGGGGATGCCAAATCCAAATAAACCCTTTTTTCCATACCTACATATCATAAAAAAAACAGGCTTTAGGGCTCCTGGCCTAACCAGCTGGGGACCTTATAATACCTGTCACCTATCTATCAAAATGATTAGACGTCATATATCAGGGTTGGACACTTTGTCTAGAGATTCTGGCTTCTGCAACTTTACTAATCCCAGAGGCTCTCAAGCTAACTTTCCACCATCCCCTTCTGAGCCTTTCCTCCCATAACCTGCCTGATATGCTTAGTCACAAAGCACTCAGCGCTGTTTCAAATTCTCACCTGTAAACTGTCCATTCCATCCTCCTCCAGCCAGAAATTCCCTTTAAGAAATGCTTCCCCTTTAAACCCTACTAGCCTTTTACCCCCAAAACATCCAGAAGACAATGTTCAACATAATTGTTCAGAGATTATTGACTTCTCCCTGGCCACCTTCCACCATATAACCACCATCCATACTCTGGGGCCACCCAACTGGTTCATTGATGGGAGTGCATCAAAGAATCCCCTAACCACTGGATATGCCATTATTGAAGGATATCATGTTAATGATCCATGTTATCCACCCAGATGGGTGGTTGAGGAGTCCCTGTTACCGGAGTCCCTGTTACCCCCTCACACCACTTCCCAACAAGATAAACTTATAGACCTTACTCAAGCACTAACCTTAGCAAAATACTCTATAATTAGTATAAAAGACTGTAATATCTGCCAACAATCTTCAACCTCTTCTAACCTAAGACTCCCATGCTTCCCTACTCACCAAGACTGGGGTTACCTTCCTGGGGAAGGCTGGCAAATAGACTACACCCACATGCCCCAGTATGAAAAATAAAATATCTTTTAGTTCTAGTAGACACATTCTTGAGATGGGCCGAGGTCTTCCTGACTACCAACAAAAGATCCTCAACTGTCACTCACCTACTCACCTCTAACATAATTACCCAATTTGGCATACCCAATTCAATCCAGTCTGATAATGGACCTGAATTCACCTCAGAAATCACCCAAAGTCTTGTTAAAACTCTGGGAATAATCTGGCATTCCCACATCCCTTATAGACCCCAGTCATCAGGAAAAGTTGAAAGAATGAATCGAATATTAAAAAACAGCCTAACCAAGCTCTCCCAAAAGACTCAAACTGACTGGATCACCCTCCTTCTCTTAGTCTTCCTAAAACCAAGAACATTCCCCTGAAACCCCCTCATGATAAGCCCTTTTGAAATAATGGGTGACATGCTATTCCTTCTGCACTTCAACACACCCAGGTTTCCCCTTCCATACCTCCACCCTTACTCAGTCCCCTCCTCCACTCCCTTCACTCTGTGTATGGAAACACAGATATTCCAATCTTTCTCAACCTTCCCCTTTCACCCACTCCTCTTTACAACCAGGAGATTGGGTGTATCTACAACTTCTCCTAAGTCACTCTGCCCCAAATGGGAAAGGCCCTATCAAATTATCTTGACTACTCCAACAGCAGGAAAATTAAAGGGACTCCCCTCCTGGTATCATTTATCCACTCTCAAGCAAGCATGACCTCCAGACATATCCAAACCGGACCCTTTAAAACCAGGTACCTTATCTATAGACTCCCATCCTCCCTTTCTCTTGACTAAACCCCACACTCCTTATCTTTCCTCCCTCTCTAGGATCCTTGAGGATGAAAATTACAAAACATCTGGAAAAAGGATTCCACATCACTCTCATACCAAAGGAAAATGGACCTGAGCAAAACACTTTGGCCGAATACATGTCCCTCTCTCATCAAGAATTCTTCAGGTTTCTCCTAGACTTCACTCAAGAGCTTATATGATTTCCTCGTGATCCTCTCCATGCCCCTGAACAAAACCCACATGCACTCCACAAGGTGTGGCTCCAGGGCACTTGTCAAGACCACACCCCCACCCAAATCTGCTTCTTCTCATTCTGTCTTGTTTTCTTTGCCCTTAGCCTTTCACCCCCTGCCCCTACTTCCCATGCTAGATAAAACCTTGGTGGTCCTAACTCTCTTGGCCTTGGGTTGGTTACTATTACACCTTTTATTTTTCTAAGCCAAAACTGACTTCTCACCCCTTTACTAAATCACATGTACAGATGCAGCAAAAGGGATTAAGCTTTCAACCTGTCACCTTCTTTATCCTCCTCACTTTTGTCCTTCCTATCCCTCATTGATAAATCATATGGCACTCCTGCCTGTTCATGTTTCAGTGGGAGCAGTTTCCAATTTTACACTTTGACACCAGCTACATGTTATCAAGGTGAGACACTCCAAAAATGCAAGTATCCATTGTCACCTGTGCCATTCCAACAGCAGGTTCTTTGGACTACAAAAATACTTCACTGTAAAGTCAGGAAAGGTCAGAAGGCCTGCTTCACTTTACAAACACATTGGGGATATTAGGATGAAGGAGGTGTCCAGGACAGGACTAGAAAACAGAATATTAAAAAACATCAAAAAAATTATTGCCCAACTCTCCCCTCCTGATGAAAAGCCCACCTTCCATTTCCTAGACATAAGACCCCTACGAATAGACAAACTCAAGTACTAAGTCATTTCTCTCCATCCTTAATGTCACCCATCATTTCCTTAATCGTTCTAACCCAACTTTAGCAAAAGAATACTGGCTCTGGTTATCTATCTCCTCCCTTGCTACACCCATTTCTCTCAATATCTCCACCCTCAATTTGACCACTTCTGCGAACTCGTTATGCACTGACCCTGTCACTTCCAAAATCTACTGACCAACAGACCAACCTCTATCATGCATCACCAAAAAGGGCATCATAGAGGTGAGAGATTTATCAGACACCCATACCTGCCAATCAATGGTCCAGGTACAAAGCACTCAGCCTTTGTGTCTTGGCGAATCAGGAGTTATATTTTTCTGCGGGGGATTTTCCTATTATTGCTCACCTTCCAACTGGATGGGTTCTTGTGCTATAGTGTGGGTAACCCCCACGAAAGATATTGCACCTTCCAACCAGTCCCTTTCTATTACCCTTGAAGCACACACTTGCTACATACAGTCGGCAGAGCTTATTCCTCTCCTAATATTCGTAGGAATAACTGGATCAGTAGGCACCAGTGTTTTGGCTCTAACCACTGCCACAACTACTTATAAAAAACTCCAAGAACAATGGTAGGATGATTTAGAGCAAGTTACACGATCCACTTTTAAATTACAAGACCAAATTGATTCCCTGGCTGAGAGAGTACTGCAAAACAGACGAGGGTTAGACCTCCTGACTGCAGAAAAAGGTGGCTTGTGCTTGTTTCTTGAAGAAGAATGTTGTTTTTATGCTAATCAATCTCGCATTGTCCATGACATAGCACAAAAGTTAAAAGAAAAAATAGCAAAACAGAGATAAGAACTAGCAAACTCCTATGGCTCTTGGGTATAGTCTCTCAATTGGCTTCCATGGGTACCCCCTTTGGCAGGGCCCCTTCTCTTGTTAATCTTAGCAGTTATCTTTGGGCCTTGCCTAATCAACATGATTATATCACAAATTCAAAAAATCACTAACTGCTGTGTAAAAAAAGCTTCTTCTTTTACAGAGCAGAGGCCAGTACATTCTACTTCCCAAAACACCATATTCCTGCAGCTCCCATATTTCCAGCCCCTAAATCCTTCACCCCACTAATCAGCAGGAAGTAGCCAGAGCAAAACAATGGCACCCCATTTCCCCAAAATATTTATTATAAGACCTTTGGAATGTGGGAGCCATGAAATCTGGCCAGAGGCCACCTGAGACCCAGAACTGAAGAAACGGCACAAAACTGTGGACACAAAGAACAATGCCCCTAAATATCACCCTGCCTCTCAGCCAAAGACTTTACCAAGTACAGAGTAAGTTAAAACCAGTCAGCGGCCAACACAGCTACTCTTCTACCCCTACCTCATGCTTCTGACACTGGAGGTTCTCTCCCCAGTCAGTTGCTCCCTCCCAGGCTTTTACCCCAAATAATGTCTGTTCCTTGCTGTCGAGCTATGTTCCATTGTCTCTATATTTTTTAACATCTGTCATGATCTCAGGTGTGAGATGCAGCATTCTCCTTTCAATATGTGGCTAAATTTGAAAAGCAACCATGACACTCTCTGGGTAGATCGTCTCCCCCACTGCAAAGATGCTTCAGTGAAAATTCTCACTGTGTTTCCTGAGTGCAAAGGAGTAGTCTAGTACAGTGAGACATAGCAAGTCAACGTCTCCTTGAGTCCAGATCTCTAAATCCAAGAATTCTTCCTAGGGGCTCTGGTCATAAACCACTGGCAGTACAATCTGATGGGAGCCCAGGATGTGGCTGAAGATGGGAACAAGGTAGAGGAAAGGGTCTTTATGCAAAGATGCAATGTGAGATAGCCAAATTACGAACCAGCCTATGTGTCCATCAACAGATGAGTGGGTTATGAAACCGGTATATACACACAATAATTTTATTCAGCCATAAATAAGAACAAAATTATATCATGTTCAGGGAAATGAATGGAACTGGAGAATATTATTATGCTAAGCGAGATTAGCCAGCCTCAGAAAGCAAAGGGTCATCTGTTTGCACTCATATGTGGGAGCTAGAGATAAATTAGGAAACGAAAGGGACTCCAGATAAATGAGGGGAGATACTAGTAGAATAGAGGGAGAGAATTTGAGGAGGGAAGTGGGGAGGTGAAAGGGGAGGCTTGATGAAGGAAGCAGTTCAAATGACGTTATGCTCATATATGAAGTCATTAATCCCAATTTCAGTAGTATGCAGGGGGTGGAGGGGGGAGCAGCACAACCAAGTGTTGTGCACATCTATGTTTCTATCACTCTGAACCTCATTATGATGTATAATTATAATGCACCAATAAAAATAATAATAATAATTAAAAATTTTAAAAAGTTAAAGATGCAATGTAAGAATCTCACAACTTGGCAAAAGCTTGCCCCAGTCTATACAACCCTGAAAACCACCTCGGAGCTTATCTGAGAGGCTGCAGCTCCTCTTATTCCAAGACTCACCAAAAATTACTCTCCTGTAGTAGATACCCAAGGGCTCTATTCCAATAGAACCACTAGGACATTACTGAGGCATTACTGCCACAGGCTGCATGCAAGACTCCAGTGTCGTATTTCTTCTATGAACTGTATGGTTATAAATTATGAAGAGGCCAGCATGAAATTACATTGCTAAGGTCTATTTAATTGCCAGGTGACATCCCATTCTCATTTCCAGTCACCTAAAGACCCCCTCATATCTCATTAAAGAGGGATTTAAGCTGGGCCTCGTGGCTCATACCTGTAATCTCAGTACTTGGGAGGCTGAGGCAGGAGTATCACAGCCTCCTCATCAACTTAGCGAGACTGTGTTTCAAAGTAAAAAATAAAAATTGCTAGGGTGTAGCTCAGAGGTAGAATGCCTCTGAGTTCAGTCCTCAGTACCAAAAAAAAAGAGGTAAATTTTTCCTAAAATAACCTAATTGATTTGTGTTCACATACAAGTCATTGACTCTAGAACATATTTATTGGCAAGATCACACTTACATAAATATAAACATGTCAGCATTAGCAGAGATCCAAATATGTAAGTTCACAATAATCCTGTGAGAGTTAATCAGAATCAAAATGGAGTCACTTGTATCAACTCCAACAAAACAAGCAAATCAAGCCAAAAGGTTACGGAAGACGGGGCTCTCCTTCTGAATGCCTGATAGTAACTATCTCAAAAGACTCCAACAGCACCATTCACAATAGCTAAATTACCAACCTAGGTGTCCATCAACAGATGAATGGATTACAAAATTATGGGATATACACACAATGGAATTCTACTCAGCAATAAAGAAGAGCAAGCTTATGTCATTTGCAGGAAAATGGATGGACCTGGAGGACATTATGCTGAGTGAAATTAGTCAGTGACAGGAAGTGAAGGTCGGATGTTTTCTCTCACATGTGGAAGCTAAGGAGTAATCAGGATACCAGAGGGACTTCAGATTATGGGGGAGAAACTCCACTGGAGCCAGGGAGGTGGTCTAGAGGAAGGAGGTGGGGGAGAGGGAGAATCATTGGAGGAATCACTTCCATTGACATTATGTACATCACCATTACTATGAACTACATTATGATGTGATACTATAATGCATCAATAAAACTACTTAAAAATTTAGAACCCTTAAAAAAAAGACTGACAAAACCACCTCAACCTCATACAAAAATTACTCCTGCAAAGACATCTGCCCAACCACCCTTTGTTCAATCTCAGACTGATGTTACTCTTATTAATCACTCTTATTATTAATCACTGTGGCCAAGGTTATTTTTTCAAACATCTTATGTTTCCCTTTAAAAACTTCTCCTTTGCCTCAATCTCTTTGAAAACAATATGTTCACCATTTATTCTGGTACATGTAGAACTTCTCTCTGATTGATTTTTAGCCTGACAATTCATACTTCTAACATCAGCTTGGAAAAGTTCTCTCATTAGTTCACACTCAGCCCAAATTTACCAGTAAATTCCTCATCTTTCTATGGCATCCATATAGGTCAAACAATATATTCTATTTGTTGTTGTTGTTTTTTAATTTTCCTGAAAACTACTATTGGTACACTTTCAGTGTGGGGAAAATAGATTAGAAATACAAACAAGAAGCCAAGCATGGTGGCACACGCTTGTAATCCCAGTACTTGAGAGGCTAAGACAGGAGGATTGCAGGTTCGCAGCCAGTCTCAGCTACTTAGTGAGGCCCTCCACAACTTAGTGAGAACCTGTTTCAAAATAAAGAATAAAAAAACAGGGCTGGGGATGTAGCTTGGAGGTAGAACACCCCTGGGTTAAATCCCCAGTACCGCAAAAAAAAAAAGAAGAAAGAAATACAAACAAAAGGTAAAAATAAACTGATGAAAGATAAAACAAAAATAGATATATGCATTAGGCATTTTCTCCAGTTAATATACAATTTCATGATTTCTAAAACACCAAAATTCCTAGAATTTTTTTTTGTTTACCAAGAATATGTTTCAATGTACAGTGATCATCTTTTTAAAAGCCTCTTATTTGTATCACTTATAACTCTCTGGTATCAGTAGTATAATGCATCAGGAAATTTAAAATGTGAAGAAGAGCAATTTATTATGTTCCTGAAAGACTAAAAACATTTTCACTACTTGCTAGAATTGCAAAAAGTTTCATCGGTGCATGCAAATACTTTTCAAATGATGAAACACTAAGATGTTTCATAAGCTATTTTTCTGCCCATCTCCTGGGATTTGCTTTAAGTATTTGCATAAATAAATTATAAATGGCTACATCACAGCTGACTGCATTGAGCAAGGTGAAACTCAGCAGTGAATTTTAAACTGGGCTGGGTAAGGAGGAGTGTTCAATATCAGCTACAAGCCCAGGTTTTGATTTGTAATCCTTCACTGTTCCCCTGATCCTGTGACTCTCCAGGTGGTATCTTCGGTGTCCTTCATCACATTTAATCTTTCTCCCTTCTCAGCTACTCAGAATGAACACTCGATGTGGCTTTATTAAAATTGGCTCCTGCACAACGTATTGGGAAAACTTAATTGGCTTTCCAGGCAAGTCTGTTTGTGATTATACTTGATATGAATGCTGTGCATATTAGCCTAAGTGAAGAAATAAATGAAGAAAGGTGTTATGGTGGTCATAAAACATTACTAGAATGGGGCAAAGCACCATGCTACACAATATGTCTTGGCTCTCCCCTCAAGACTCACAGCAACGGGCAGTAATGTATTGCCCAGTGAAAAACACCATTTGGCATTCAAATTAAAGAGAGGACAAGGCTCCCAATCTTGGCTCTGCACCCACACAACATAAACTCAACCTTGGAAACAATTAAGCAGGCCTATAAATCCAGAACCCTGGGAAAGAGTCCTAAATCGGGGAAGGCTCAAAGACGGCATACTCATCCATCAAATCCACACAGTGGTTTTCCGGGTGTTTCTAAGAAGAAGGAGTTAATAGGACATTTAGCACTTCAGATTAACTCTTTCAGGGCACGTAAATCATAACGTTAGGCCATGCTACTGCTGTCATTTCATAATAAAAAGTTTGAGCTGGGCACCATACCTTCCTGTAATCCCAGTACTTAGGAGGCTGAGACAGGAGGATCACAGGCTCAAAGCCAGCCTCAACAACTAAGTAAGATACTCAGCAACTTAGCAAGACCCTGTTTTAAAATAAAAGATAAAAAGGGCTGGGGGTATAGCTCAGAGGTAGAATGCACCTGGGTTTGATCCCCAGTAGCACCAAAAAAAAAAAAGTTTGAAATCCAGGGGATAAGTAAGCTTTTTTTTTTTTTTTTGCGGTACCGGGGACTGAACGCATGGGTGTTCTACCTCCGCGCTACGCCCCCGGCCCTATTTTTTATTCTTTATTTTGAAACCGGGTCTCACGAAGTTGCGGATGGCCTCACTAGGTAGAGAGAGAGAGAGAGACAGGGAGAGAGAGAGAGAGCTGAGGCTTGCCGCGAACCGGGATCCTACGGTCTCCGCTCCCAAAGTACTGGGATTACAAGTGTGCATCACCACACCCGGCTAGTAAGCCATTTTTTAAAGGCTCATTGGAGGAGTTTTAAGATCAATTCATTGTCTTACTCTATCAGGTTATGGTACACCAACAAATACTAAGTGTCTACGGAAAAAGAAACCCTAAAACTACTTCTTATTCATCATCATGCCCCGTCCAGAATAATTCCTTCCACGCTCATGTTCTTGAATGAGAGAGTAGGATTCTGTCTATAATTACTGTCCACCTGGATTCTCAGAGTTATGGTTTTCTAGACTGAAGCAGAACCAGTTAAGCCTCCTAGCGTGCAGAGTAGCCAAGCAACACATTCAACTCCTGAAAGGACAGAGTTGATGTTAAGTGCAACACAGCATCAGTCTCACCATTGAAGATAGCTAAGAACATGTTTGTGGATTTGTAGTGTTTTAGACAAGTCACATATTCTGAAGCTGACCTTGAATTCTTTCCTAGCCTCCTTTATTGGAGATATTTATGGACATTTGATAAGCATGTGTTGGACACAGGAGATGTCAGCCAACATCTTTAGCAACCAGGGAAATGCAAATGAAAACTATACTGAGAGTTCATCTAACTCTAGTTAGAATGGAGATCATCAAGAATACAAACAAGATAAATGCTGGTGAGGATGTGGAGAAATAGGAACCCTTATACACTGTTGGTGGAAAATTAGTGCAGCCACTATGGAGATCAGTGTGGAGGTTCCTCAGAAGACTTGGAATGAAACCATCATATGACCCAGCCAAACCACTACTGAGTATCTTTCCAAAGGAATTGAAGTTATATTATATTATATAATATGATGGTGATGCATGCATATCTATGTTTATAGCAGCACAATCCACCATAGCCAAATTATGGAATCAGCCTAGGTATCCATCAACAGATGAATGGATCATAGAACTGTGGTATATACACACAATGGAATTTTACTCAGCTATAACGAACAAAATTGTGACACTTTCAGAAAAATGGACGGGACTAGAGAATATTATACTGAGTGAGATTACTCAGTCTAAGAAAGTGAATGGTTGTATATTTTCTATCATATGTAGAAGCTAAAGTGAAAATGGGTAACAAAAGGAACTTGATAAGGGAAGGGAGACTCCAGTAGAGAGATGGAGAGGGCTTAGAGGAGGAGTGGGACGGAGCCTTGATGAAGGCAACAGCTCAAATAACACTATGTGCATATACAAGATTACCAGTACCAACCTCAATAAGGTATACAGGAAGGGGAGGGGGTGGGGTGGGAGCCAGAGGAAAATGCGCCAAGTGCTCTGTGCGTGTATATTCCTATCTCTCTGAACCTATTCTAATGTATAATTACAATACACCAATAAAGTAAAAAAAGAAAAAATAATGAATAAGTAAATAAAAATAGACCAGAATGCATAAACCTCAAGAATGCTACCAGATTTCCTCATGTGTTCAAAACCTACTAATGTGCTCATTAGTTTTCCAAGGCATTTGCCCAATCTGGAGGACCATATTGTGGATGTAAGTATACCATTTGTTTACAGGGCATTATTTTTGATGTAATGATGGGGGCTACTAATCAGACATAATCACACTATAATCTTTTTAAATCACTCCCAGTAAAAGCAATTCTGCACCTTGTAAGGACCATTTCAGGGAAAAAATGCATTACAGATTATTTGGGGGGGTATTGTCATTAGGGGAAATTTTCTCATACATTTATTTTATTATTTTTGTCATTACTCAAAGTTTTCACACTGTGAACATCTCAGAACCTACATTACATTATCTCTTCACATACCTTATTTTATATAATGCTGCATCTTCAAGTATTGATAATGGCATTGTTGGTGGTACGTATTTTGTCTATATTGTAAAATTTTACATGCTACTTAGCTATAAAATGTATGGTTGTCTCATCATGTCTTTTTTTTTTTTTGCGGTACCGGGGATTGAACCCAGGGGTGTTCTACCTCCGCGCTACACCCCCGGCCCTATTTTTTATCCTTTACTGAAACCGGGTCTCACGAAGTTACGGGGGGCCTCACTAAGCAGCTGAGGCTGGCCCCGAACCCGGATCCTCCGGTCTCCGCCTCCCAAGTACTGGGATTATAAGCAGGTACCACCACGCCTGTCATCATGTCTCTTGATACTGAGCTCTTTACCATGAGACCTTTCCATTGCAAATGGCATTCAACGTTCCTCATTCCAATGACTTTGAAACACACTTTCCATCAGCCACCATTCTGTATTGACAGCCCTCATAACAGGTGCAACATGTCATTGAGAAAGAAGCCCTCCCCAGCCCTCTGCTCCAAGCCAGGCTTTCCTGTCACTCTGCCTTCAGACCCTGTACTTACCTTCTTTGTTAGGGGACAAGCAGCCAGTGCCCAGGACTCAGTGGGTGAGATGTTCCCCTTCCTCCTTTGGATCTAAATGGAGATTTCGCCTCCTCAGAGCTGACTTTCCTTATGGCTCAATCAAATTAGGTCTCTGCAGGCACACAGCATCCAGGGGAGCAATGCTGCTTGGGGACACCTGGAACATGGCTCTCATTGGTCCCCTGATGGGGACATGGGCTCAGGAATGCTGAGTTGGTTCGATGTTTGCCAACTTTCCCTGAAAAGAAGCTCAGAGAACGCTGAGGTCAGTTTCCATGGAATGGTGATGTACGCCTCACGCATAAAAGGCAGTTTGTTATGAGACAAGGTTTTCCATTTTGTCTCAAATCTGGAAGGACCCTGCTTGCACAGGAAAGATCACAGCAGCTACAGGTGACACAGGGGAACCAGAGGACCAGGGAAAGGCCAGGCATGGATGCACAGCAGCTGCTCCAGCTCAGGGGAGCACCTCACCACGGTTACAGTCTGTGACCTTAGTTAAATATAAATGGAGACGTAACTGCACTGAACTGTTTCTTTCCTTGATCCCCCCTTTTCCCTTTCCCACCTCCCTTCCCCAATCTTCTTCCACTATTCTACTTTGACTCTCACTATGATGTATAATCACAATGCACCAATAAAAGTATTTAAAAATAAATGAGGACACAGTAGCATGGCTTCTGCCTGTTCGTCCATGACAACTGAAATGTTGCTGTCTTCCCTGTTTTTCTTACTCATGGCACCAGTATTTCCCTTCAGAGCACTTAAGTCACACACTTTGTTTTGGTTTCGTTGTTTTTTTTTTCTTCCTCTTTTATTGGTGCATATTTCTTATAGAGAATGGTGGGTTTTATTGTGGCATATTAGTACATAAATAAAAATCATCATTTAATCAGTTTCATTCCCCAATACTTCCCCCTGATTTTCTTCCTCTGCCTTAATGGTCTTCTGTCTACTTTCATGGCATCCCATTTGGTTTGTTTGTTTTATTTTGTTTTCCTGTCCCCCCCATCTTCCACATGTAATAGAAAATGCATGATGCTTTTCTCTCTGATTATTTCTCTCTCACTTATTTCTCTCAAAATTATGATCTCCCATTCCATCCATTTTCTTGCAAATAACATTTATTTCCACTTCGTGGCTGAGTAAAAAAACTCCATTGTGTGTATATACCACATTTCCTTTATCTTTTCATCTGCTGATAGATGCCTAGGTTGATTCCATCACTTGGCGATTGTGAATTGTGCTGTGATAAACATGGGTATGGATGTATCTCTAATCTATGTTGAATTTAATTCTTTGTGACACATACCATGGAGTAGCATAGTTGTATTATATGATTATTCTATTTTTAGCTTTTGGAGGAGCAACCATTTTGATTTCTACACTGGCTGTATACTAATTTACATTTCTAGCAACAGTGTGTAAGAGTTCTTTGTGTGCGTGGGCGGGGTACTGGGGATTGAACCCAGGTACTGGGGCATTCTACCTCTGAGCTATACCCTTAGCCCTTTCTTTTTTTTTTAATTTTGAAACAGAGTCTAAGTTTCTGAGAGCCTCACCAAGTTTCTGAGGCTGGCCTCAAATCAGCAATCCTCCTATCTCAGCCTCCCAAGTAGTGGGATTACAAGTGTGTGCCACCACTCCCAGCTCAGAATATAAGGGTTCTTTTCCCACATCCTCACTAGCATTTACTGTTATTTATATTCTTGATGATTGCCATTCTAGCCAGAGTGAGATTGAATCTCAGCGTAGTTCTGGCTTGCATTTCCCTGATGGCTAAAGATGTTGGACATTTTTTTTCATATAATTATTGGCATTTATACTTCTTTTGAGAAGTGTCTGTTTAGTTCATTTGCCCATTTATTGAATGGGTTGTTTTTTTTTGGTATTGAGGGGTTTTGTTAGTATCTTATATATTTTGGATACTGATTGTATAAAGAGTAGCTGGCAAAGATTTCTCCCATTCTGTAGGTTGTCTCTTCCCTCTAACTCACAATTTTGATATCATTTTCTACATATCTCACATACGTCATACTATGTACTTAGAAGTTGCTATTGTATATAGCTGCACACATGCATAATTCTTTATTTTCTGCTGCTCCTCTTAGGTGAATTCTGTGAGATTAGGCACCATGAAGATGGTTCTTCCACTCTTGTACCACCAGAGTAGCAGAGTGCCTGACACACAGAGGTGTGAAATAAATATTTAATAAGTCAGTATTGGGACAGATGAAAAACACAGTTCTATCATTCTGCAATGGTACCAAGCCCCTCGCAGTTGTCTGTCCCACATATAAGGCAGTCAGGGAGTCTCTGCCACTTGCCAGAGTCAACCAATTGGTCCTCCCTGGCCCACCTGACTCAGGAGAATGCTGCGTGCCCTTCAGTGGCAGTAGGGGGATTGGGGCTGAGGGCCAGGCAGAAAGACGGCCAAAGGGTTCACCACTGGTTCAGAATCTCCCCTGTTGAAATCACTCCTAGACTTTTCTAGCTGTTTCTATGTTGTCCTTTTCTACTTTGAGTCTTTGAGACTTGCACATGCAAGTCTAATAGGTTATGCATCACAAAATTATATGAATTATACATTTTGAAATTATTTGATAAAAGTCCACTCTTGAAAGCTTATTTCTGAATACCGGTGGCAGTTACCACCCCCTTTCTAATAAATAATTCCAGCTGAAGCATTTACTAAAAACCTTTTATTAATTTGTATCATGTTCACATTTTCATTATGTGTTCTTCAAAGCAAAAGGATTGGTTTATCACAGTTCACACAAATCAACTAATATATTAATCCATAATCAAAGAATCTGTTTAAATTAAAGCAGTATCATTCAAGATGGTAGGAATCACACAAACTACTCAAACCTAACTCTCATCAGAATTAGCATAGAACAATGATTTGGTCACAGGCCGGAGCCTCGTAAAGGGGACAGGCACCACTTTCCTGATAGTCCCCTCACCTCTGACAAAACCCTTTATCACAGAAAAACATGCAGTTAAGTAGTTCCAAGCTAACCATTCATTTGTAGAGCACAACTCTAATTTAATACTGAACATGTTTTTCTAGTCAATGGGTTATAAATGAAGTAGCTCATAATTTTTAGCAAGAATTTAAAATAAAAATAGATAAAAAGTTCCTTAGGTATTATTTTCCTAATTAATAAAAGTCCTTATAAAAGTCCATACACAATCTAAGACTTACAAATTCTTTTCTTATTTTTCTTCTAATTATTATGTTTTGTCAAGCCAACTATAATCTTTATCATGCTATCACACCTGTTTTTATTCTTCCATGTTAATGGCTAACTTTTCTGCACATGCAAATTCATTTTGAAATTATAATCACAGTGTGCTCCATAGTATGTAAGCCATGTTTCATTAAATAGAGTGTGTTTACCATATCCACATTGTAAAATCTTTAGTAAAGCGTAATGTTACCATTGAACATGTAGGGTGTTTCCACCTTTTGTTATTAAGAACATCTTTAGCCAGGTGTGGTAGCATACACTTGTAATCCTAGTAATTGGGAAGCTGAGACAGGAGGATCGCAGGTTCGCGGCCAGCTTCAGCTACTTAGTGAGGCCCTCCACAACTTAGTGAGACTGGGGGTGTAGCTCAGCGGTAGAATGCCCCTGGGTTCAATCCCCAGTACTGCAAAAAAAAATCTTTATAAATAATTTGTTTTCAGTCATTTCAAGTATTTCTTTGATATAGAGAAAATAAGAAACAAAGCATGTGAACATTTTCATGACTCTTTCTCTGTTTAGTTAAACAACTGATCCAAAAAGTTGGGGTCAATTTACATAGCTCTAGCAATTTTTGAGGGTAGCAGTTTTACAAACACTGAGCCACGATTCACTTTTAGCTGTTTTTTAATTATATGAGACTTCAATCAGTATCTCATACTAATTTTAATTGGAATTGAACAATATTCTGTATATTTATTCTGTAGGTTTACATGAATGATCTCTTTATATTCTTAACCCATCCTATTTCCTTCCATTTTTCAAAAGATTGTTTTTTAATTGGCTGCTTGAAGTGCTGGAAATAAATCTCTTCCCCCTGCCTGACGTAAATGCAAATGGCCTAGAAGGGAACTCTGCAAGAACTTGCCGTGTTACCTTTGGGAACATGGCTCTTACCAGAACCACATTAACAGAATAATTCCTTCAAGGGGAATGCTATCCGCTTAACCTGTCCATCTTCAGAGTGAAATAAGAAGATGTATTATCATAGATTTGAGGGCCACGCTTCATTAGGAAGTTGTGCATTTTAATTTTAGATCACTAAATCATTTTGCCAGCATACACAGAGGTTGGTCACTAATGACAACACAGGTAAAATGTAACTAAACATCCAACTAGCGAGTCAGGGAAATCTATGCAGCTTATTAATGGCATGAGAAACCTGATTTATACCCACAGATTTGTCCAGTGCTCAGAGAGAAAAAAAGGTCTGATAACGTGGATTTTGCATTTTCCAAAGCACTGGGTGGGGGCCACTCCTACATTACTTGACATCACAGAGAAGGGCGACTCCACGGAGCACCCAGTGTTCAGGGGCCTGGGCGGTCTTGAGGTCCACAGCAGTGATGTAGTTCAAATCCGTTCGGACTGGCTTCTTGTAGATGGGGCAGGAATAAAACCGAGGATCTCGTAAAGCTGCAAAACAATTCATGACAAAAGAACTTGGTGGATATTTGTGTGTGTGTGTGTGTGTGTGTGTGTGTGTGTGTGTGTGTACTTGGGATTGAACCCAGAGGCGTTCTATTTCCACGCTACACCCCCAGCCCTATTTCATTTTTTGTTTTGAAATAGGGTCTCAATAAGTGCTGAAGTTCTCCCTTAAATTGCTGAGGCTGGCCTCCAACCTATGATCCTCCTGTCTCAGTCTCCCAAGTACTGGGATTACAGTCATGCACAAAAGCTGCAAAACAATTCATGAGAAAAGAACTTGGTGGATTTGTGTGTGTGTGTGTGTGTGTGTGTGTGTGTGTGTGTGTGTGTACTTGGGGTTGAACCCAGAGGCATTCTACTTCCACGCTACACCCCAGCCCCTATTTTATTTTTTTGTTTTGAAACAGGGTTTGAAACAGGTTTTGAAACTACACCTGCTGAACTCATTGGATTTCTAATGTAAGCATCTCAGAGACACCACGGAGCCAAGCTTACACAGTCTGAAAGTCATTCCAAAGATAGATGCATTTGGTAGAATGAGAGAAATTCCTCCAGAGGTCATACAATCCCTGTGTGTGAAGCAGACTGGCTGAGGCAGGACACCCAGACAATCTTAGATTGACCCTCCTGGTCCCTTGCTGCACAACCTTGACAGTAACCCCTGCCCATGTGCGTCCTCTCTCTCTTTTCTGTCAACTCAATGTTGTGTTCCCTCCACACATTCTCCTTGACCTCCCCTCCAAATCTTGTGCATACACTCCCTCTTTCTTTCCCCCATGCCTTGCCTTTGAAAAAAGCCACCTGCCACTTTCAATCAGACCTCCAGCACCAGTGAGCATTCCTTCATTATTATTATCCAAAAGTCTCATCTTCAACCGTCTGTGCCATAGTCCACATCACATTTAAATCACAAGACAGAGGGTGCCTCTCTCCCCTACCCCCAGCCAACCCAGGTACTGTGGATTCCCTGGATATGCAGAGAGAAATAGCGCAATTCGGCTCCCTGAGAATCGCTTCTGCCTTGTTGAAGTAGAAAAGTAGATGTAGCTTCCAAAACCGCATAAGCAGTGAAAGACCACTGGTGGGTTTCCATTCTTCAAATACCCTCACTAATGCATCCACACCTATCCAGAGAAAGGCTGCCTTTCTCTCCAGGCTCAGAAACCCCACGCTCAGGGATAGATCCAGGTCTGCAGAGCATCAAGCTCACACGATTCATGCAGGCCCTCTTTAAGAAAAAGAGTCAAATTTAACAAACACAAAATTGGGCTGTGGAAGGAGCCTGTGGCTGGGAGAAGCCTGGAAGTTCAAACTTCATTAGCTCCTTGTGAAACAGGAAGACTCCTCCATGGCCATTTCTCTGCGTATCTCCTAACACCCATCGCAGGAAGCACTAACTTATTTCATATTCTCTTCCAGATTATGAATGTGTTGGGGAGGAGAGTTGTGTCTGCACCCATGCTTTCACTCCTCTGAAAAGTGATCACAACATTATAAGTGGCCCTCTTGTAATGACTGAGGAGAAGTCACATTGAACTAGCAGGACAAGCTGGCTTTGGTGACTTAGTGTCACAAACACAGCCCTGAAACACGGAAACAGTAACTGTACCAACCCAGTCCTGACCAATCTGAGTGACTGAATTTGCTTCCCCCAAATAATTTGCTCAATAATTTATCTTTTTCTCTAACAAATGACAGAAGCAAAGCACTATCAGAAGTTAAAGCCTCGTTATTTGGCCCAATAAAACCTTCAACCTGTTCTGCCATGTGTTTTTATATGTTTTTATATGTCCACCATAAATTTAACTACTTTTATGGGAAGAAGTTAAACATTTGAGTATGATAATATTATACATAAGTTTCAATATAAAATAAACATTCTAAGTAGTGAATCTTAACTAGGGATGACTCCACCTTCAGGGATGTTTACTAATACCTGGATATATTTTTAGTTTTCACCAAGCTCTAGCCTTGTTATTATTATCTAATGGGTAGAAGCCAGGGATGCTGCTAAAATCCCATAATATGTAGGATAGCATCCTACAACAGAGTTATCCAGACCCAAAATATCAATTGTACCAAGGCGGAAAAACCCTGTTCTAAAAAACTAAATCATAGGTACTTTGCAGTATTTGGACATATTACATTTACTTAATCCCATGAAATTAATCATTAGAAACAACCTAAACCAATATAAAACCTAATACTTAAGTTTGGGTGTTATTTTTTCAATTATTCTGATAACATCACTAGTAATAGAAATTAGATATATATTTTTCATATATATAAAAAACTCTTCTCGACTAAGTAAATAACATTGAATCATGGAATGATAAGTATACTGAAATATTTAAATCCTTTAATCCTAGGACCTGTAAGCATGTAATAAATATATAACTAATTATTCTTCTTGCTGCAAATTTGATTAACAACCATTTTACAAACCTTGACATAAGCTGTTAGATTCTTACATCTGAACATCATGGTACTTATAGTAATTACACCTTGTGAATTATATGACTACTTGGATTTTAATCCCTCCCCCCAAAAAAATGGAATTGTAAAAATTAGCATTCTTTTAAATAAGTAGATTAAAATTTCTCTGAATTTTTTTATCCAATTTTATTTATTTTTAGTTGCTCCAGAATTCAAGGTGCCCACGCCAAGTCGCAGCATGCAGCATGCTCTGCAGCAGGATCAGAAGCCACTAAAAATGTGATTCCATAGTAAAAATGCTGACAGATGCTAAACAGCCACATAAACAGATGATCACAACCATTCCCCTGCTTAGACAAATAACTTCGAAGACAAAAATAAGCAGGCTAGGTAGGTAGAACAAATCAGCTACATATGTTTAAAGCCTTAGGGTTCCAGAAAGAGAAACAGAGAAGAGGAGCTGTGAAAATTGGTGAGCTCTACACTTTAGGATTATAAACGTTTTCATTAAACACCTTGGGAGGGGGGAATTTCATTTTCTAACTATGTAACTCCTTACCTACTCTACATTTTTCATCTGCACATTAATATTTACTACATATATTCTTCCAATATCCACAGTAACAAAATTATATAAGGTCTCTCCATAACCTTTAAATTATTCCTTTATTTAACCTCCTTGGTATAATAACATTTAAATTACTATACAGTTCACTTTTACATATAGTTATTATTTTGATCCTTTAAAATCATGGGAGTTAAAATGTTAATAATACACAAACAATAACAAATGCTGGCCAGGATGTGGAAAAGTAGGAACTCTAATACACTGCTGGTGGGATTGCAAATTAGTGCAACCACTTTGGAAAACAGTGTGGAGTATCCTCAGAAGACTGGGAATGAACCTACCATGTGACCCAGCAATACCACTTCTAGGCATCTACCCAAAAGAATGGAAACCAAACTACCAGACTAATGCATGTGTATCTATGTTTATAGCTGCATAATTCACAATTGCCAAACTATGGAACCAGCCAAGATGTCCATCAACAGATGAACTGGTTATAAAACTATGGGATATGTACACAATGGAATTTTACACAGCCATAAAGAAGAACAAACTTATGTCATTTGCAGGGAAATGGATGGAATTAGAGAACATTATGCTAAGTGAAATTAGTCAGTCACATAAAGTGAAAAGTCAGATGCTCTCCCTAATATGTGGAAGCTAGGGAGAACAGGGCATAGGAGGGACTCCAAACAAAATATTGATAGCTTCAAAAATGTACATAGACTGATTACTTCATCAAGTCTCCTCCCTCCCCACGCCAAGTCCTTTCCCAAATCCCTGTCTGCTATTCTTCTGGTATCTCTTTTCATTCATTTAAAGTCTCTTTTGTTTCCCAGTTTCTCTCTAGTTTCCACAAATGAGTGAAAACATATGACCCTTCCCTTTCTGATCTTACTTAGCATGATGTTCTCTGGTTCCATCCATTCCTGCAAATGACGTAATTTTGTTCTTAATGGCAGAGTAAAATTCCATTGTGTATACACAGCACAGTTTTATAATCCATTCATCTGATGACAGCCACCTAGGTTGGCTCCGTGGTTTGTCTGTTGTGACTGTGCTGCTGTAAACATGGATATGCAGGTGTTACTATAATATTCTGACTTTAGTTCATTTGGGAAGATCCCCAGGAGTGGGATAGCTGGGTCCTGCGGTGGTTCTATTCCTAGTCTTTTGAGGAACTTCCATACTGCTCTCCATATCAGCTGTCCTAATTTGCAATTCCACCAACAATGTATGCGTTCCTATTTTCCCACATCCTCACCAGCATTTATTGTTTGTGTTCATGATGATTGCCGTTCTAACTGGAGTTAGATGGAATCTCAGTGTGTCTCAATTCGCATTAACCTGTTTGCTAATGATGTTGAACATTTTCATCTATTTATTGGATATTTGTATTTATTCCTTTGAGAAGTGTCTATTCAGTTCTATTGTTCATTTTTTGATTGGAGTATTTGATTTTTTGGTGTTAAGTTTTTTAAGTTCTTTGTATAGTCTTGATATTACCCCTCTGTTGGAGGAATAAATGACAAAGATTTTCTCCCATTTTGTAGGCTCTCTCTTCAGGTTCTTGATTGTTTCCTTTGCTACGCAGAAGCTCTTTAGTTTAATGCCATCCCATTTATTGATTTTCATTTTTGTTTTTTTTTTTTTGCGGTACTGGGGATTGAACCCAGGGGCATTCTACCTCTGAGCTACACACCCAGCCCTATTTTTTTTATTCTTTACTTTGAAACAGGGTCTCACTAAGTTGCGGAGGGCCTCACTAAGTAGCTGAGGCTGGCCGCAAACCTGGATCCTTCGGTCTCAGCCTTCCAAGTTCTGGGATTACAAGCGTGCGCCACCATGCCTGGCTTGATTTTCATTTTTATTTCCTGTGCTTTCAGGGTTTTATTGAGGAAGTCTCCACTAGTGCCTATGTGTTGGAGTGCTTGTCCTATGTTTTATTCTAGTAACTGCAAAGTCTCTGGTCTGATTTCTATGTCTTTTATCCATCTTGGGTTGACTCTTGTGCAGGGTGAGAAAGTGGATATGAATATGAATAACCAGTTTTTCCAGCACCATTTGTTGAAAAGGCTGTTTTTCTCCAGCATATGATTTTAGCATCTTTGTCAAAAAATAAACTGGCTATAAGTGTGGAAAATGTTAATAATAATAAAATTATTTATTGTGTGCCTACTGTGTGCAGGACATTGTCAGGTTAATCTTAACAGTCCTATGTGGTGGGTACCATTATTAAATCATTTTGAAAATGCAAGGAGGTGGGTCACTTGACCAAGATTACAAGGCTGCAGTGACAAGCTAAGGATGAAACCTGGCCAGAATCAATCTTAATCTGTGCAATACTTGGGATGTACTATGAAGGTGTACCTTTATGTCTTTCCAGGAAGACATGAAAAGGAAGTGGAGATAACTAGATATGAGTTTCACTTGTGACACAGCTGAGCCTCCTCCAAAGCCACATGACTAATTACCAGGGCTACATACCTAAGAGAACAACTTAAATATCCCATCCCCCGTCCACAGTCCTTTCCTGTTGGATAAGGGCCTGAGCCCCTTGAGCCAGCAGCATGAGGGAGGGATGGAGGCCATCGAGGATGTCTCTGTGTCTGGCCCTACCCACAGCCTACTCCACCAGGTATCTGAGAACACACCCAAGACTTCAACATGCAAGGGAGTGGTCTTCTTTATGAGGTGAACCTTTACTTTCAAGCTTCATCCCAGGTTCCAAGAAGACTCCTTCAATACAGTCTTAAGCAGAACACTAACCACAGTAATCCCCCGAGGTTTGCATACCACAACAGGCAAAAGCACCTTTGCTTTAAATATTCAGGGTTGGAGGTAAAGTTCAGGGATAGAGTGCTTGCCTAGCATGCACAAGTCCCTAGGTTTGAGCATGAGCACAGACAGAAAGAAAGCAAGAAAGAAAGGAAGGAAGGAAGACGGAAAGAAAGAAAGAAAGAAAGAAAGAAAGGAAGGAAGGAAGGAAGGAAGGAAGGAAGGAAGGAAGGAAGGAAGGAAGAAAAGAAGGAAGGAAAGAAAGATTCAAACTTTAAAAAGGGTTTTAAGTTACCAAAGTTAACAACTGTATCCTAAGGAGTAAAACTATTATCAGGTTTAAAGAATTAACAGTGTTAATAGCCTTCTTAATTTAATCAAAATTGAAATTAATAATAAAGTTGAAATAACATTTTGCTAAAAAGAATTCCTTTTGTTATAATCGTTAGCACGGGTTTCACTGTGACATTTCCATATCACGTTTTGATCATGTCCACCCTCCCTTCTACCCCCTCTTTCCCTTCTCTCTCCCCCCTCATCCCCTAGTGTCCTTCCCCTTCCCTAATCGTCCATCTACTTCCAAGTAATATTTTTTTTTTAGTTTCCACATGAAAACATGTAATATATGTCTTTTTTTGTTTGGGTTTATTTCTCTTAAGATGCTGTCCTCTAGTCCCATATCATTTTCCAACAAATGACTTGATTTCATCCTTCTTTATGATTGAGTGAGTAATATTCCATTGTACATCTATATATAGATATATATAATATGTTAAAATGTATTGATCCATTCATCTGCTCATAGGCACCTAGTTTGATTCTACGTTTGGCTATTATGAATAGTGCTACAAAAGTCATGGGCATGCAGGTGTCTCTTTTATATGCTGACTTCAGTTCCTTTGATTCGATACCCAGGAGTGGGATAGCTGGATCATATGGTAGTTCTATTTTTATTTTTTTGATGAACCTCTATACTATTTTTGACAGTGTCTGTACTAATTTACATTCCCACCAGCAGTGTATAAGTGTTCCTTTTTCTCCACATGTTCACCAGCATTTTATATTAATATATTAGTATATTTTTTCTGTTAGTATATTAGCCATTCTAACTGGGGTGAGATGAAATCTTAATGTAGTTTTGATATAAATTTCCCTGATGACTAAAGATATTGAGCATTTTTTTCATATATTTATTGGCCTTTTGTACTTCACTTTTTCCTTTGTTATTGGATTACTTATTCTTTTTATTAAGTTTTTTGAATTCTTTATATACCCTGGATGTTAATTCTGTTGATTGTTTCCTTTCCTTTTTTTTTTTTTTTTTGGTGGTACTGGAGATTGAACCCAGGGGCATTGTGCCCTCAAGCTACACCCCCAGCTCTTTTTTATTTTTCCTTTTGAAACAAGGTATCAGCTGGTTTCTGAGGATCTCACTAAGTTTCTGAGTCTGGCCTGGAACCTGGCATCCTCCTTCACCCTCCCAAGTACTGGAATTACAGATGTGAGCTACCACCCCCAGCTAATTGTTTCCTTTTTTAATTGGAAAATTAAGACCATTTACATTCAGGGTTGTTGTTGAGAGGTATGTACTTGCTTCTGTTAATTTGTTTCTTTCTCTTACTGTTGTTTTAAATATTCTGTTTGTTTCTTCCTCTCCTCCTCATCTTGGAGGTTTGATGGGTTTCTGTGTTAATAATATTTAATTCTTTCCTAATTCTCATTTGCTTACTTACTCTTTTATTGAGATTCATTCATCCCTGTGCTCTCAAGATTGTGTTTGTCTTTCTTCCTCTTCTGAGTGTAGGATTCTTTTAAGTATTTTCTCTAATGTTCATTTAATGGTCATGAATTCCCTTAGGTTATGTTTTTAATGGAAGGTCTATATTTCTTCTTTGATTCTGAAGGATACTTTTGCTGGGTATAGTAGTCTAGGTTGACATTTGTTTCTTTCAGGACTTGAAATACATCACTCCATGCCGTCAGGGCCTTTACAGTTTCTGCTGAGAAATCTTCTGTTATTCTGATGGGTTTGCTTTTTAAATGTGACTCAGTGCTTCTCTCTTGCAGCTTTCAATATTCTTTCTTTGTTCTATACTGTTGGCAGTTTAAAAAAATTGTGTCATGAAGAGAGTCTGTTCTGGTCATGTCTGTTTGGGGGTTCTAAATGCCTCCTGTACCCAGAGGTCCATGTCTTTCCCAAGATTTGGGGAATTTTCTGATGTTATTTCACTGAATGGGTTTTCTATGCCTTCAGCCTGTAGCTCTTCTTATTTGTCTATTCTGATTTATGCACATGTTTAGCCTTTTAATGGTGTTCCATAGTTCTTGTATTTTCTGTTCTTTTTTTCTCATATTTTTTCCTTATTACTGTCCAAATGTGATAATTCCTCAACCTTGTCTTCAAGCCCTGGTATTCTTTCTTCTGCTTGAACTAGTCTATGGTGATGCTTTCAACTGAGTTTTTAACCTGACATTTTTTTTTTTTTTTTTTTGCGGTACCGGGGATTGAACCCAGGGGCATTCTACCTCTGCGCTACACCCCCAGCCCTATTTTTTATACTTTATTTTGAAACCAGGTCTCACGAAGTTGCAGAGGGCCTCACTAAGTAGAGAGAGAAAGAGAGAGAGAGAAACAGGGAGAGAGAGAGAGAGCTGAGGCTGGCCGCAAACCCGGATTCTCCGGTCTCTGCCTCCCAAAGTACTGGGACTACAAGCGTGCGCCACCACTCCCGGCCTTAACCTGACTATTGAGCTTTTCATTTCCAACATTTCTATTTGTTTCTTTTTCAAAATCTCTATCTCTCTGTTGAATTGTTCATTCATATCCTGTATTGTGCTCCTTACTTCATTCAACTATTTATTTTAATCCTCTTGGAATCCATTGATTTTTTTAAAAAATCATTCTTTTTAATTCTTTGTTCAGCATTTCATCGGTGTTGATATCTTTGAAATCAGTTACTAGAGAGGTATGAACTTTAGGAGGTGTCATGTGTTTCTATAATGATATTTGCATGTCTATTGGGGAATAGCTCTTCCACTTTTGTGCAAAGGCCTTCTTGATAAGCAGCCTCCTCTTGATGATATACCTTGGGATAATAGTTTGTTGTGTAGTGTTGAGTTTAATTCCAATTGGACTTCATAGTGTAGTTTCCCTGTGGCTTCTTTGGTTGTCATAAGTGGTTTTTGACACAATGCATTCTGTGTCTGTGTCTCCTCCTCTGTTGGTCTTTCAAGCATGTAGTAGTTCTGGCAGGTGTGGTATAGACATCAGCATATGTCTCCTACCGTGGGAATGGAAGCCTCTATCAGGTGCTACGGTTTCCTTGGGCTCTGTTGATATTGGCTTTGTTACTTGAAATAAATTCTGCTACTGGCTGCTAGAATCATGGTGGTAGGCCTGGGGCTTTTATTCTCTGTTTAGACATTAGTGCAACTCCAGTTGTTTCACAAGGAGAAGGGGAATGAACCCAAGAGCATTCTACTTCTGAGATACACCCTCAGCCCTATTTTATTTTTTATTTTGAAAAAGGATCTTGCTAAATTAATTCATACTGGTCTCAAACCTGAGATCCTCCTGTCTCAGCCTTCCTGGGATTACAGACAGATGTGCGCTACTATGTCCGGCACACATAGGACATTCTTAGAAGCACTTCTTCCCTGGCAGGAAATAACACCAAGAACTTCAGCCACTCTCAGACATCTCTCATACTCTGTTTAGTGACCAGAAATCCACAAAGGTCTTGCCTCATGTCCCCAAATGTTCAAATCACTGTTTATTCAGTAGCTGGTTTCAGCTACAGCACTGAATTTTGCTTAGATGTGTTGCTCTGTTCATACAATAAATCTGTAGAGACTTATCTTTTCTGGATCCGCCTCTTTTCAGCTTCCTTTGAGAACAGAGGATCTAGAGTTTGTGATTGTGGCTTTCTTCTCTTGGTGAATTGAGTTATGAGTTGAGTGATTTTTCTATGTTATCCTAGTGAGAAACATGAATTTAAAAATTTAGGGGTATATCACTGGAGTCTTAGAGTTAAAATAAGTATCCAAATGTCTTCTTTTGGAAAGGAAATAACCCTGTCCTGTATGCAAATATCTTTTCTTTTAGGTACTGGGAATTGAACCCAGGGGGATTCTACCTCTGAGCTACAAACCCCACCCCTATTTAATTTTCTTTTTATTTTGAAACAGGGTCTTGGTAAGTTTCTGAGATCGGCCTTGAACCTCCTATCTCAGCATCCCAAGTACTAGGATTACAGGTGCCACTAGTCCTGGCTATTTATATTTTTTTGAAACAGTGTCTTGCTAAGTTGCTGAAGTTGGCCTCAAACCTGGGATCCTCTTGTCTAAGCCTCCTAAGTATGGGGATTACAGGCATCCACTACTATGCCTGGCTTCTAAATTTCAATAATGATTCTAAGTGATAAATAATATCACTTTGTATTAATGTAAAAACTATTAACCACAAAAATTTTAATTTTAAAATGCTGCACTTGAAATGTCCTTTGGTCACTAATGATGCTACATCTCTTTATCTCAATTACAGCCCCATTTAATTATTGAAACTAAATTAACAATAAATGTATAGAATGAAAAGATTAATAGGAATGTTAGTTTTCCATCACTAAACATGTCTTCAATAGCAAAGCTAAGTGGATTTTTGTTTTTGTGGTACTAAGGATTGAACCCAGGGGCATTCTACCTCCAACCACACCCCCAGCCCTTTTCATTTTTTATTTTGAAACACTTTCTCGCTAATGTTGAGGGGTCTGGCTAAGTTGATGAGGCTCACCTTAAACCAACCTGCAATCCTCTTGTCTCAGCCTTCCAAGTACTGCGATTACAGGTGTGTGCCACCATGCTCGACTTCTAAATTTCAATAACAACTTTAATGTGATAAGTTATATCACTTATATTAAAGACTATCAACCACAAGAACTCTAACTTTAAAATGCTGCACTTGGATTGTTCTTTGGTTATTAATTATTCTACACCTCTTTATCTCAATGAGAGCCTCATTGAATTATCAAAACTAAATTAAAAATAAATGTATAGCATGTGAAGAGTGATAGGAATGATAGTTTTCCATCACTAAAGAAACACTTCTTCAAGAGCAAAGCTATTTAGCAAAACAAGTTTCCACCAACTTTTACTGAAACCAAAAAAGAACAAGAACTAAAGTTTTTCCTTTTATTACTTTGAAATTAGTCCCTTTTTTCTTTGCTTATTTTATTTTCTCCCTTACCTGCTGCTAATGAGTATCACCATTGACTAATGCCCAGCAGGATTAGTACAGCTGTGCTATAAAAATCTGTTCTTAAAGAATAAAGAATTGCCTGTATTATGAAATTATTATTGTATTACTACCATGCTGAGATATTCAATGTCAAATTGCCATAGACTTTGATAGCTTAGTCACAAGAAAAGAAAAGTAACACCTAACTCAACATGAGAAAGATTTTTCTTTCATTTTATAAGGGAAACATTTTTACAGCATGTTGACTACATGCAATGATATGATAAAGAAAATTTTCTAAAATACTATTTTTGGCTAAAAGAACATTTGACTACTACTTCTATAAACTAGTTATTGCCTTAAATCTTCACACCGCCCTAGAATCAACAACTACACAGCCAGGGTCAGGATGTTCTCTAAGCCGGGTCAGACACATCCTTTCAGACTCAGGTAAAAAATATTGAGCATCACCGTGTGCCAAGCTGTGTAATGAGAACCTTCACACTCCTTATCTGATGCTCTGCTCTCCCCTCCACAGGCTCCCCTTCCTTCATTCTTTAGACACTGGTTCTCTCTCCCTGGATAATCTATGGCCTCTGAAACACAAACCTCTCTGAGCTAAAGTCTTTCTAGATAATTATTGTAAAGGTTAAATGAGACATGGTGTGGAATCCACCTATAAAGTGCTCTCAATAAGTTTCAGTTCTCTCTTCCAATCCATACTGTCATAGTTTGGATTTAGAATGTCCCCTTAGCCCTCACAGAGACAAGGTAGCAATGTTGGAAGCATGGTTTAGTTGCTAAGGACAGGTCCCTGGGGTGTGGCCTTGGGTTTCATGTAAGGTTCTCTTTCTCCTGCAAAGCTGAGCTTTTCGCTTCTCTCTCCTCTCTCTCTCTCTCTCTCTCTCTCTCTGTCTCTCTCTCTCCCTCCCTCCCTCCCTCCCTCTCTCTCCTCTCTCTCCTCTCTCTTCTCTGTCCTCTCTCTCCTTCCCTCCTGCATGCCTTGAGCTCCGCAGATGCTGGCTTCACATGGACTAAACCCAAAAATCTCCAAAAACTGAGCAAATAAATCTTCCTTCCTCTAAGTTGTGTAGTCAACCATTTTGGATTCTAGCAGTGAGAATGTCGACCGAGACCCCTACCCCATTGCCACCTGGAGAACCTCCTTCGTGTGTGAGCTTTGTTGGCCATCTAAACACTGCTACATCCAAATGTCCTGGACTGAGACTGTCTTCTAAACCCAAACTCTTGGAAGGAGCCAACAGAGTGGAAGGAGACCAGATCTGGAGTCAGATGAACCTGGGCTATCACTCCAGCTCTGTTGCTTACCAGCTGTTTAAATGTATGCACGTTACTTAACTCCCCTGCGACAATAAATAAGAATAATGACCTTTCAGGTTCATTATAAGAAAAAATAATGTCTCTATAAAAATCTATGGGAATGCTCAGCACATACCACAAGTTAAAAAGAAAAAAATGAAGTTGTTTTCTTTATTTCATCGTCCTTTTTTTTTTTTTTGCGGTACTGGGGATTGAACCCAGGGGCATTCTACCTCCGAGCTACACCCCCAGCCCTATTTTTTATTCTTTATTTTGAAACAGGGTCTGACTAACTTGTGAAGGGCCTCACTAAGTAGCTGAGGCTGGCCGCAAACCCAAACCCTCCTGTCTCAGCCTCCCAAGTATTGGGATTACAAGCGTGCGCCACCTTGTTGAGAGTCTGTCAGAACTCTCCTGGATGTACCAAGGGTACCTCCCATCATCTTGTTCAAAACCAAGTGTAGACTCGGTACCTCTACGAAAGACATTTTCTTCCTCCTCTAGTGTTCTCCAGTCAATGAAAAATAGATTTGCACTCATGGTGCCAAGACCAACTCCAAACTCCTCAGGTGAGTAGGTATTAAACCAGAGTCCAAGGGTTGACTGTGGGGAGATGGGTTTTACAGGATCCAGGATTGCTGGCCTTGACCTCAGCTCAAGGATCAGTGAGTCCATTACAAATCATAAATAATTTCTTATACTCACTTCATCCCTCTTTTTTTTTTTTTTTTTTTTGCGGTACTGGGGATTGAACCCAGGGGCGTTCTACCTCCGCACTAAACCCCCGGCCCTATTTTTTATACTTTATTTTGAAACCAGGTCTCACAAAGTTGCAGAGGGCCTCACTAGGTAGAGAGAGAGAGAGAGACAGGGAGGGAGAGAGAGAGAGAGAGAGAGAGAGAGAGAGAGAGCTGAGGCTGGCCGCGAACCCAGATCCTCCAGTCTCAGCCTCCCAAAGTACTGGGATTACAAGTGTGCACCACCACGCCCGGCTCACTTCATCCCTCTCTAATTAGAAACACAAAATTGACAGATTATGCTCTTTCAGAATGATGAAGTGGTGTTGTAGCAGGAATTGGGCTTCTGTTTCGACTCTGACAGAATTCTACTTAGACTTATCAGAACACCACTGCAAGCCACGTGTCCCATTGGGAACAGAAGTGTCGGGAGATGCCACACTAAGAGGGGTCACAACTACTCCCATTCTGTGACACCTTCCCTCTGCCTCTCAGGTCCTTGTGCCTTATGTGGAAGGGTCCCTTCCAACAATTAACAACCCATTTGCACTTGATGAAGGTGAGAAATCCAAAAGCACTCAAGCCATCCTCAATTCTCTCCCTCCCTCTTCTCATGCAAAGGAAACCCAGACTTCTTTTTTTTTTTTTTTTGCGGTACCAGGGATTGAACCCAGGGGCATTCTACCTCCGCACTACGCCCCCGGCCCTATTTTTTTATACTTTATTTTGAAACTGGGTCTCACGAAGTTGCAGAGGGCCTCACTAGGGAGAGGGAGAGGGAGAGAGAAAGAGAGAGAGAGCTGAGGCTGGCCGTGAACCCGTATCCTCCGGTCTCCGCCTCCCAAAGTACTGGGATTACAAGCATGCGCCACCACGCCCAGCTGACACCCAGACTTCTGCATGTCCTAAGGATTGCTCATTTCCACCTCACTCCTGTCCCCTTCACCCTTTTTTTTGCTGCTTCTACTCTTTATCATCTGCCAAATTGTTCCAGAAACCTCCCCCTGGGATCCTTCCTCTTGGAACCTCCTCTTTTCTTCTTCAACCATGGTCCCATGGGAATTGATCTTCCATAAAAAATATACATATTGTCACAACACTCATGCAGCAATTTAAAATCCTGAGAAAGACAGCCACATCCCTCATCCTTGGGCATTCTCTCCCTTGCCATCCTCCATCCCTCCCAGTGACACCACATTGAAGCCCAGGCTCACCATGCCCTGAATGCACCATGGGCTCTCACGCACACTCTCTTACTTAATCAGTCCCCACTCTTGCCCTTCATCACCTTCTCTGGCTGCACACACCTCTCTGTTCCTTACACACGCATACCATTGCACCTCGTGCCTCTACAATCTTCCCTTGGCTCCTGGACATAAACACAGCCCTTTTCTGTGGCTGGTCCGGTTCAATGTTCTTTCCTCATTGAACTCCTAAATCATCACATTCTCCTGTATATGTGTGTTTTATCTGTGTTTTCTTCAGAGAAACAAAAGCTGAAATCAGTGTGTTCCTTTACAGCTCATTCTTATGATTCCCATTCGTTGTGTCCTACAAAGTCTCCATGAAGACAAATTAACAAATGCTAAGCCATTGTTCCTAAGGGAAATACAAGGTTAGTTTCCTGCAAGCCTCTGGTCACAACATTTTCATCAACCAATCAATACATAACCTTGTTTTATGTGTGCTTCTGTTTAAAGACACCTGAGAGACTGAAAACTAGTACAGCCACTATGGAGATCAGCATGGAGGTTTCTCAGAAGACTGGGAATGGAATCATCATATACCACTCCTGGGCATCTTTCCAAAGTCATATGTGCCATATATCCGTGGCATATCTATGTATCAGCACAATTCACAATAGCCGAATTATGGAACCAGCCTAGGTGTCCATCAACAGGTGAATGGATCACAAAACTGGTATATACATGCAATGGAATTTTACTCAACTATAAAGAAGAACAAAATTATGTCATTTGCAGAAAAATGAATGTATCCAGAGAATATTATCCTAAGTGAGATTAGCCAGTCTCAGAAAGCAAATAGTTGTATATTTTCTCTCTATGTGGAAGCGAGAGAGAAATTGGGTAACAAATGAGACCCCCAGATAAAGTAGAGACTCCAATAGAGCGATGGAGGCGGATAGAGACATAATGAAGGTAACAGTTTAAATAATGCTATGTACATATATGAAATTATCAATTCCAATCTCAGTGGTAGGTATGGGAAGGGGAGGGAGTGGGGTGGGATCCAGAGGGGAACACACCAATGTTCTGTGCATGTATACTATCACTCTTTATGTATACTATCACTCTTTATGATGTATAATTACAATGCACCAATAAAATGTTTTTAGAAAGGTACCTTTTAAGTATACTTTGTTGACTCACTAATATTGGACTCAAAGCCAACAACACTGTAACTCACGCCTGAAGGAAATCTGTCCAATATACATATTTTCTTTATAAGGCATATCCCAGCCTTCTTGCACTCAGAAACAGTAGACAGCACTTAAGCACTACACTAAGAGGCCATTTTTAAAAGAGAAAAGCATAAAAATGCAAACACATAGCACTGGACAGACCATGAAAAGGATGCTGGTGTATAGTAAGAGAGCTGAAAGAAGAAGGAAGGTCAGGCGTCACCTTGTTTGGGCTCAAGCTTGGAACACCTGCATTGGGCAGCTCAGCCCCTGAATCCCACCGGGATTTCACAACCTGGCTCAAACCCCCCAGTTAGTGGAGCCACCATGTCCAGGTGAGCCCTGTGCAACCTGCCTAGAAAGCTGTCTTACCATCTCCTCATAGCCATCCTTCAAGACTCAGGCCAGGTGTAAATGCCCGAGTCCCAGCCCCTGACCTCTTGATCCTAC